>ML675620.1:70356719-70414296 GCA_007922155.1 Mesoclemmys tuberculata | reverse complement strand
GATGATCATATTGGTCCCTTCTGACCTATGAGTCTATGAGCTTCTAATGTGCAGGGGTCACAAAAGAAAATGCATTCCATAAAGCTGCACAGACCTTTTTGTGACTAATTTTGTTTAAGAAGATATTTAGAGGATGTCACATTTCTCCTTTCCAACCACTAGGTCACAGATATTGTCTTTTCACATTACAAAACCACAACAGTATCTGGTCCTTATTCCACAGAGATCAGTGGACCAAAACATTAAAATCTCTTTTAAATTTACAGTGTGGTATAAGTGACTTAGATCTGTTGATCTTCTCCTATTGCTAGCTTGTGATAATCTCTGAAGTTTTTAATATAGTAAATCCACATGTCTTGCCCTGACTTCTGACACAGAGCAGACTTTTCACATATCATCATTACCTTAATGGCCTCATCTCTGAAAACTCTAATGCAGCTGATGCTCTTCATGTAGTATTGCAAACCTTTTGTTTCCAAAAACTGTTCAATGCGGTTTACCAGCTGTTGGCTCACTGGAAGACAAAAACAGGGAATGCATGCTTTCAGAAGCAAGAAAATCCTTCTGTTTGGCTGGCGATTCTTTCCCTGTTCCTCCTGCAGCCTGTTCTATGTTGCATCAAGCTGCTCATCTCACCCAATAATGGAGCCCTTACTCCAAGCTACAGAAAATAATCATAGTTTAGTCTATAAAATTTCACTTTGAAGAAATCAAGTCCTCTAGGAACAAATCCCAACATGGCTGAGGCAGGAGAATTTACTATTTGCGATCAAGAAACAAGCATTGACCCTGCTTGCGCGGTGGACTAGAACTGGAGCACTTACAATCAGAAAGTTGAGAGAGGCTGTTTTACTTCACTAAAATATAATACCTAAACCACTTATGAAAGATAGACATTTCAATGAGAATGTTAGGTTTTCAGTAAATGGTGTAAATGTCACAGCTGCAACAACAGAGTGCTTGCAGTTGAAAATAATCTCTGGTTTCTAGGCCCTCTTGTGTGGATGTTATTAGAGATACCTTATTACCAGGGCCTTCTGAATATATTTTAGCCCTGACTACTGTCATCTGGATAATTCTTCAAAGTGGGACATAGTGTAAACAATCACAGGGAAGATGTGTGTCTATATTTATATAAATTGTATGTGAAAGAGACATAGGGAAGGAGACAGACAGATATATAGTGGTCAGAAGTGGAATACCACTTGCACCCTCACTACTGAGCGACTCAAAAGGCACACACTTGTAAAACACATTGAAAAAAGTGAAAACGTGAAAAATAAAATGGCAAAAATAAAAGCAGTGGAGGTCGAGAGTATTCTCCCGCACTTTGTTCTTTTACTTGCTTAATGGTTAATGAAAAATATTTGCCCAATATACACCTCAAAGAGTCAAGGTTAAGAACAACTGTTTATTACTTACAGACAGGGGCACTGGGACATACCCAGCATAATTCTGCCAGCTAAGGAGCAACTCCAGTAATTAGAGGAAGGATTTCCCTTTGCATAAATTTAGAAAGGGCTCAGATCAAGGTACAGGTTTTCTTGTCTAGTTCTTCTCCACAGCTTATACTCATTTGGCAACCTCCTGCGTTTTACAGTGATACAGTTAAATGCATAATATTGCCAGGGATACATGATGCCAAGTATAAAATACCAGAGGTGGATGAGGAGATGTTATTCAGGTTTCTAATTCTGCAGCATTTCATATTTCATACACAACATCCATGAACCTAAAATACAAGCCACAAATAGCATCCTACTTCAGTTTACTTACCCAGCGATGCTGTACTTTAGGCTTGCTGGTCATCAGTGCGGTTCAGTCGGCTTCAGCGTACATTCTATGAACATACTTGCAAGCCCCAATCCATTGCAACTCAAGCAAATGATAATGCCTTAATAATTTCCATCAACAGCTAATAAGGACCATCATCACTAGAGCAGACATTGCAACATACAAACTGCATAACCAGTTACTCAAAAGTCTGCTAGAACTGAGAATGTATAAAATATTTAACAGGTGCCGTCAAGAAACCACAGTCCTTGTGTCAGGCTAAAATAGAATTTAAGAAGTGAATGTAACTACCACCTTCTATTTCAATATATATTTGTTGCTTCCCTCCCCCTTCGTTCTGTTTTTTTGTCTGTTGTTAGACTCTGAGTTCCTCACGGCAGGGATCATGCCTTCTTTATTTGGAAAGCACTCTGCATACCATGGGAAATACTGGACACAAACAATAACCAATAAATTATTCTCTCTCGTTACTTATGATGCATCCAGTTCCTCTAATGGCAAAACAGGATTTTCCCCTAAGTCTTTTATATGCAGAAGACAAACTAGTTATGTGGCAACACACGGTGCTGATTTTCCATTGGATTAGCTCATCAAAAGCAGTGGATACCAACCCCAAGATATGCTGAAGTCAGCTAGAGCACTGGGAAAGGCCAAGGAGGATGGGACAGATAGACACACAGGTAAATTTAGGTCAGAGAAATATAGAAGATTCCAGAATTGCTGAATCTGTATTCTACTCCTCTCTTTTCCACTCTTCTCCTGACTCTGGCCTAGTCTACACTTACCTTCTGGATTTGGCGGCAGTCGATGGGAGATATGCAAGTTTTTGACGTCACTTGTGTATCTCCCGTCGACTTCACTGCGTCTGTTCCGCGCACCGTCCACACTGCGCTGCGCCACATACGGAGGTGGTTTTCTTTTGTCGATTTCTGGATCGACTAAGCGGGTCTACACAGACCGCTCAGTCGATCCAGAGACATCTATCTGATGGTGGCAAATTTGCCGCCATCAATATAGACATAGCCTTAGTCTGCAGCTAGCCACTGCAAAACATTCAGCTGCACTTAGTTGAAAGGACAATAGTTATAATGACAACAGTTGTAAAGCAAGAGACACCCCACCCTCTCTCTAGTATGTGTTGAATCTACAACGTCCATAGAAGAGGAAATGTAGGGTGGTTCTGTACAATGCTTGCCTGATGGAACAAAACATTGAATTCAACTATATAAAGGAATCACCCCTACTCCACACAGGGTGGTCACAATACTTTTATTTATTTATTTTACCAGTAACTACCAAACTATATTGAAACCTCACTATTTAATCGCCACAAGTTAAGTCAGTCCATTTTTTTCATGCTTAACGATTTTCTCATTAAATGTTCTAATTTCTTACAAATTGCACTAATAAAAGCAAGTCCTGCTGGGTTTTTTTTATCCTTTTAAATGCTGCCTTTTCATTGATGTGTTAAATTAAAACCCCAGGCACTAAGAGCATAATATAACTCTTTATTGTCAGAATGATTCCTGCACACTGATAGGAATTATCAGACATTTTGTTTATTCTTTTACATTTCTTTTTCTTAACTCTCAATAGCATTGGCAGGCATCAGAACATAGAGTGTTGCATGCTAGAAACCTTGGACTGCTACTTCTTAACTATTCTCCTAGGGGACTTAAAAAAAGACCACGCTGTGTCGTGATGCAACTTCATAGCATAAGGGAGGCTGCACCATAATTTAAAGTGAGGTTATTTTAATAACATGGGCAAGCCTGGTGAAAAACAAGTCTGTCATCAGACAGAGGAGCAATGATTAATGAATGGTACAGGCAAGGACACAAGTGTCCCCTAGTCCCTGTTCTGGCTAATCTATTGGTCGACTGATTTCAGGCTGCCAACAGATAGTGCTGAATACAGTAACGAAGAATACACAAAACTGTCCACAGTGGATTCTGCTCTTTCACTCTCCTAGGTTTGACAGTTTTGCTTGTTATTTCTTTCCATTCCTTCTTCTCCTCCTGATCACCCATCTCTCTCTCTCCGTTGTTGTGATTCCTTGGTTTTGGTTGTTGTTGAAAGTAGGCCTTTGAAACTACACCTGATTCTTATCAGAGCATGTTATAAAACTCACCTTTTGGCAAAAGCACAGTCTTGTCTCTTGCTGTAGGTCATTCCACAGATGGGGGCTCTTGGCTAAGAATGCCTTCTCTTTGCCTCTTGAGCTTCATCTTGGACACAATTAGCTGTAATGTCCCAGAGAAACACCAGCTGTCTTGATGGCCTTTGATTGGAGAGCTGGTCTCTGATGTACCATATATGGGTCCCAAACACTGGGGGCCTTAAAGAATGGACACCTTATCTGAACTGAGCACCTTTATCCAGTTCAGATCATTGGTGTGATACATTCTCTTGCAATTTTTCTATCTAAAAAGGAAGACTGCTACATTTTGCAGGAGCTGGAATGACTGTCTTATTAACTGTGACTGCAGGTCAGAATATATTCCCTCTCATCCCCAGGAAGTTTTGGTCTTTCCTACTACTTTTTTCCTGCTACAGCTGATTGCGTTATATAATGAATTAAGGAAATATATGATGGGCAAACTACAGAATCAGATGTTAGAGAAGAAGAAGAGCAATTAATTCATCTAGTCCATCTCTCTGTGAATGCAAGCTACAAATTCTCTGTTTGTTAGACACATTTACTAGTGCTTCTACCTTTGGTGAAATATGCCGGATTGACTGCACTAGAGACTGATGTCCCTTTTTTATCCACAGGTGCAGCACAGGCAGCAGCAGTTCAAGCTGCCTCACACCACCCTGATATGTCGCAATCCTGACATGGAGGGGTTACCCTAGAGCTGAAAGCACAGGTCAGTTTCTATATGTTTATTCAGTTCAGCCCTGGCCCTCCTTGATTACACTGCCAACAAGGGTACTAGCTGGCATCAGCTGAGATGGTTGTTTTGTGGTATCCATCTTAGTGGATAAGATGCCATATCAAGATACCCACAATCAGATGATAAGACTTCTCCAGGCACCATCCATTAGAGCGAGCTGATCTATAGATGAAAGGTCCCTTCCCCATTACCAATCTCCTGAATCGTTCAGTGCTCCACATCATAATGATTTAAGAAATGACAATGAGTAAGAACCAATGACTCATCAGTTACAGGAACTGGTAACAAATATTGAACTGTTACACATGATGAATAATATGTAACTGAAGCATGTGAAGAACTGGAAAACTCTTCTGCATTTCATAAAGTCAAGTCTTTTCCAGCTTAAAACTCTTCATATCAGTGGATACTTGCTATGCTGTGACTATAAAGGAATGTCTGGAGTATTCTTTTAACACCTTTAGTTGTAAGAGGTTGTATTTAGTTTAGGAATGGTTCCACAAATTTATCCTTCAAGGAATTATCAATATGTTTGTGGCTCTCCAAGTAGTTTATTGCACAAGGTAACTACCATACTTCAGTAATGTGTCATCTTAGCAGGCAAAATCAAGCAAACCATAGCTACTTTGTTCCAAGACAATAAACAAACATACAAATTCAACTACTGAAGTCCTCAAGCCACCTAGTCAAGAACTAAGAACTGCATTGATTTAAAGACCCGGTACTGAATAAACACTGATATCTAATCTTGTACTGTGTTTGGACCAAAACCCAATACAACAAACAATGCAGATAAGAGGCAGATTTATACAAAACTTCCAAGCAATTTAATTCATAAATCTTTCTAATGGCTAAACTATTTCAATCAAATCAATCATGGATTTTGATAATCTCTGGTTTCTGAAAGATACCTGCGGTGGAATAAGCAAGCAGGTGAACTAAAATCAAACACATACCAACAAGAAGTACTAATGTCTTGTAATAAATCTTAATTTTAATAATCTTTGCTCCACTTCTTTATACAGAGAAGCTTATCAAGAAAGTACCATCCCTGGTGTGAACATTTGCTAAATTTCCAAAGCAAATCTATCACCACAGGTAATTCACTTACCCACATGAAACAACTGATGCAAAACAACTTGGATGTAATTTCTACTTATGAGGAGGTGAGGTTTGCAAATCTATGGAAACACTATGACTGTCCTAGGCTTGACAGAATACTTGCTGAGATCTATACATGTGGATGTGATGCACTGATTGACTCTCTAATGTCATTTCTCTGTAATGTCTCGGAGTAAGAAAAATTGACAAAATTGCAACAAGCACAAAGGCTCAAAGAGCGTCTATGGTATTACTAATTATTTCTAGGCATTTTTATATTGCTGTTCACCTCAAGTTTCACAGCTCTAATTGCAGCAATTCCTCTTTACTGTCAGCTAGGAGAATACAGAAAATTCTTTTAAACTGATTGGTAGCCATCAAACATCACACACTCAGAGTCAGCATGCATTTTGGCTATAATGCAAATTGGCCGATAAGATTTTTGCTAGTAAACAAATGCAAGAAAATTTCACAGAACAAAACAAAGGCCTTTGCACATTCTTTTATCAGTCTAATGTAAGTCTGTCCGCAACCCTAGTCTCTGGAGGCTCATAGGAAAATATGGCTGCCAGGATAAGATGTCCACTATTATCCAACAATTTGAGAACAGACGGCATGCTTGTAAAAGTCTAGCCGGGTAAAATGATGTTCAAGCCTTTTGGCATTATAAATGATAGTAAGCAGGATGCATAATGTCCCGACTGTGTTTTAGAACTTTCTTTGCAGCAACGGTAGGTGAAGCCTACTCCTGGAGTAAAGACTAGATTTCACTCAGGCAAACTAATCTATCTTGTTTCCATGCATTGACAAAGGCATCAGGAGCTCTTATTAGAGGAACTTCTCTTTGAGGATGACTGAACACTTGTAACCTACTCTGAGCAAGGCCTGCATAAAATGGCATCTTTGTGGCCATGAGCAGCAAACAAGAGAGTGAAGCTATTTGAAAAAAACACAGACTATGAAAAATGCCAGCTTCATCTGCAATAATTTTCACACCAGTAAGTTGGCCTCCTCACATCCAGTAGATCATGTCAGCCACAAATGGGACTCTACAGCGACAAACTACACATGCTTCAATTACAAAGCGAAGATGATTATGGTTTGACAACAAGCTAGTGTGCCAGTCTTAGAAACCACATCTGTTCTTGCCTATTTGAAATTGGGACAATCCTTCTGCCTGTCTGAAATCAGGACATTCTCAAATCAACCCCAATTGATACATTTACTTCCAATGAGCTGGCTTCTGGCTAGCTAAAAGCATTACAGCAAGCAAGACTCTGAGGAATTCTTTCTACCTCAATAAGAAGCAAAATAAAGCACAAACTCTTTTTCCTCTGATTTGCATGTCAACTTTTAAAATAATGCAACGCAGGTTGGAATCTGGTTACTCTTTTCAATCAACTATTTGAATACCATATAATATAGCTTTCTCTGCACAGGGGCTTTATATTTCACATTTTCTGCAAGAAAAAATATTTTCCTCCTTAAGTATGATATAAAAAGTATAAGAATCCAAAGCCATTCAGCAACTTTAAGGCAGGGTCTGTTATTATAAACCACAAGAAAGCAATATATCAAGCTACTAAAAAGTATGTCTGTAATTTTTTTTTAAATATACCAAGCTACTTACTATTAAGTCTTTAAAGAAGAAAAATGAATGTGCTGAAAATGTTTTTATTTACACAGTCTCCCCCATTCCTCTTCCTTAATGGGTATCTGGACTACATTCCATGTAACCATATCCTGTAATGATAGCCCAGATTATTCACGAAATGAAGGCAGATTGCTGGAAGTGACGAAAGCCATCCAAATACAAATTGTAGCCATTTCAGGGACAGCTACCGAAGAATGGACAACTTTAAATATAACCTTAAATAGAATAGTTTTCAGTATGTCCATTATGTAGATTTTAATATTTGTGGCTTAAATCGCTTTGCTGTATGATTTAATTAATTTCCCCAATAGAACATTTTATTTATGCTTTTTATTTTGTGGCACTTGGATTCTACTTTAGCCTACAGTGTATTCCACTGCATTTGTATCTGGGATTTGAAAGTACAAAGTACAATTTTTGATTGAGGGGATTTCTGCTGTTTGCTTTAATTAAAAGGCATTTTAAAAAACAGGCCCAAGCCATTTGTTCATAATTTAAGTGAGTTTTGACTATCAAAATTCTGAGTAATAAACTGTGATTTAAGCTTTAACAGACTGTATTCATAAATTAAAACATGGATTGATGTGTATGCTAAAATGTATATTAAAAGAGCAAAGAACTGAATGAAATACCCATGAACTACACTGTGCAGATACCTTTTGTTTTGATTAGCAAACATCTACATCAATGTCCTCCCTGTTTTCTTTTCTGTGTGCTGAATAATAGGCTGACTGAGTGCATATTTAATACATAAAGTGCTGCCTTGCTATCATTCTTATACCAGGTAGTTAGTTATTCATACTCTCACTTCCATTTCTCCCCTAAATCCTAGTGGCAGTTAAGGCTGTGGCAGAACACACCTCATCAACTCAAAACCTTAAAAGAATGAAAATAATAAGCAGAAAGATTTGTGCATTCCTTTCCACCTTCATTTTGTCTACCACACTATTGTTAACACCCTGCAAAAGGCTTTCACTTCTATCTCCTGCAGGTAGCAATACACACCCAGCTTCATTCAGTTTGCACTCTCATGCAAAACCTTAACAACGACCTCATATGCTTTTGTATCAATTATATCAGCAGATCAGCACATCTATCCAAGACATTCCATGCATTTTGGTAGCTATTCTGTTTTAGCACTGCTGATTCTGACTGTTGCATTTATTTTGCAAAACACACAATAGCTTGCAACTGCCCTCCTTAATATGGAGGTGTGGCTGCTGGAGACTGCACATTCAGAAGAGAACTGGCTGCTTGGATCAGGATGAAACAAGCAATGCATCCCAAGAATGTAGCTTCCAGCAGCCAAACATCCATTAAAAAGCTGGCAACCATGATTTGCTGTGAAGTCTGTGGGCTGCACTTTAACTGCCACTAGTCTAACGGCCACCTAAAAATCCAATACAGTACCTCCTACTGGGACAGCAACCAAGGTAGGAGCCCTGTGTTTCCCTGGGCAGAAACAAAAAACACACGCAGTCCCAACAAATGGATGGTGGGGGGGGAGAGGAAAAGCAAGGTGTTATAGAAGGAATTCAGGATCCCAAAGAAGATAAAATCTTTCTGCAATCCCTTTTCCCCTAAAAATAGTAGATTCTCTCATTTACCAGCATTTCAAATCAAATTTTTTTCTCACTTACACTTAGATGAAATCACTATCAGTCACCAGAAGGGGGCTTTGATACCAAACAGCACGTTCCCAAACACTAAAAGAGAAAACTAATTCTGAACCCATTCTGCCCACTCCTGGAACATTTAAACATTTGAACATTTTCTGGGAGGTACCACATGAAATCGCTGCACCTGTCTGTGGCTTGGTACAGAATCACTTTTCTCACTGTACTGCAATTTGGCTCTCATTTGCAGCTCATTACACTGTGGCTGTGTTCCCTGAGTATTTTCAGGATTCCTAGGGATTACACTAAAATGATGGACAACCCCAAGGGCTTAGAGGAGAGAAATGCTGTAAACACGAAGGAAATTTTACTCGGATTTTCAAGACCAGGACATTCAAATATCACAGTAAATGGATTGGTCATTGCAGCTTGCACTCTCACTTCTACATCAACGTCCCCCTTCTTTTCTTTCCTGTGTGCAGAATAATAGGCTCACAGAGTGCATATTTAATACAAACAAGTGCTGCCTTTCTATCATCATTCTTATACCAGCTAGTTATTAATAGTCTCACTTCCGCTTCTCTCCTAAATCCAAATATCCTCATTCACTCACTCACAAGAGCAATAGGGGATTCCTATTTATTTATGCATATTATTAGAGACTAAATTCTTATTTCTTCACAGCGATAAATCAGCAGTAGCAGGACAGACTTCTCGCACACTGTCCTGCCAACATGACTCAATCCTGATTCAGTAAAACCACTTCTCCAAAAACAAGGATGTTGTTTATACAGTTCACACAATCCCTATCCTCAGCTAAGGCCGTCAACCAGAGGGCCAATGAGTGCCAACTGTTGTGACGATTTTTCTATTACGTTCATTTGAACACTGAAAATACTGTTAAATAGAGTGAAGGCAGATAAAAACAACGTACCTTCCTGGAAGTTGGCATTCTTCTGCCTCACTAGAACACGAAAGTTTTCTGCTGGGTTAATACTTCCAACCTACAAAAGATTGAGGACTGATTATACTACGTGCCAATGTACAGCTCCCCTTTGCTCCTATATGTCAACAGAAATATTTACAATTCAATTTATTTTAATATGGATGGACAAGCTACATTGATTTGTCATTATGGGTTCAAATAAAAGTCAATTCCTAGGATGTAATGTTAATCCTGATCAAAGGCTAGTTATGACATGAAGAACTATACAAGATGAATTTACCCTTAATGTACTTTCCGACTATGAATTGATCATATTCTCTGGGTACTGGAGGTCAGAGATACAATAATTCAGGATGCTGGCTAGTTCAGTTTTCAGACTTTTTGTAGCAAAGGCTGCTATTCATCCCAACACATGCTTAATTAGGAGTGAGAGTTCTTAACCATGCGGGTAAAGGATAGTTGGTTTGGCCCTCCAAAAAGACACTGGAAATGAAAAGCTAATACTCCATTCAGCTAGTTGTTGCCCTTTCTGATCCAGTCTGACCTTTCAGAACTGACACTTTGAGAAAGCATACAAGTGCAGAGGCCTCACACAATCTAAGAGAACTAAAAGCAGGTCAGGCATAAAGAAAGATTCATTGCACAAATGGGGAGAAGAGCTACAAAATAAAAATCTACATTGCTTGGCATCCTTCCCAGTGTACCACAACATTAACATTGGAGTCACAACAAAATATAAGTTCATTCTTCTCTTAGGAAGGCTCCACTCTTCAAAGAGAGATGAGAAATGCTCTTGGCTTTGTTCCCTACTTGATAAATCTAACTCACACCACTCTATTCTTCTTTAAGGCCAAATTCTGCCTTCAGTTAAATATTGGCTTGGGGAGCTGAGGGAAGTAGTTGGCCCCTCGTTTTCGAACAAATATTTTAACAGCAAACTGAAAAGAATGCAAGGAAAAGGTATATAATTTTACAGGCTGCAAGTAACCCTTTCACAGTACAGGTCTGGAAATAGAACCCATGCATTTGCTGTTTGTATTCTGTAATACATTTTCTCTGAGTGTCTTCTGACTATATAAAACATGTAAACTCCCCCTGCATCACAGCTTCAGGGAAAAGGGGTGTTTAAATTCTGCTCCCTAAACAGTGAGTCAAAACTCCTCTAAATGTATTTTATATTTTAATGCTTTACAAGCAAACACTTCTCACACAGATTTCTAATAAAGTGCTTGTTTGAAAGCCCATCAACTAGTAGGCTGGTTTTTTTTTCATTTTTCAAAAGCATACTATGCTATGCTATTAGAAAATCTGACTTTTATGTTGGGTGTGAAATGGGCACAACCCTCTTTCTTTTTATAATCATGTCATACATTTCAAGTGTTGAAAAGAACAAAGATATTCTTTTATTTGAACTTATATGAAATAACTATTTTTCTCCGACACCAAAATCTGGCAAGCAAAGAAAGATGCACAGCTTCGACACAAGCTTGCATGGCAATGAAATCTAACGGATTGGCAGCTCATTTAACTGTTTGCTCTGGTGGCAGAATTAAGCTGAGTTTGTGATTTACATCCCCAAACAATACGGACATCAGGCTCTGAAATCATAACAACATTTGAAAAAATGGAATATGAAGTGATGTATTTTGTTTTTTTTAAGCAGCAGATACAAGAGGAAACTAAGAGCAAAAATTCTTCTCCTGAATCTAACAATGAATCTCAGTTTTGAAATTCTACTTACCTTACAACTATGGAATTGCTCTTGGGAGTTCCATGCATGCAGGGAAAGAAGATTTTGCCTTAAAAGCAGTCAGAGCTAGCAGACTACTACATTCAGCTATGAACAAGAACAGGGGCAGTCAGATCATTTTACCATTAGTAGAAGGTAGTCTCAAGATATAGAAAGAGTCCCCAAGGGAAGGTCTAGAATTATTCTTTCCCCATGAAAGAGAGGATGTGTAAAGATGTGCTTACAGTGGTGACATTGCCTTCAGCAAGGTTTGTGATGCTAAAGCCACCTTCTTCATCTTCAGCTTTTGCCTTTTTAGCACTGGATCCATCTTCATTACTGGAAGTGCAGATGACAAAAAGCTAAATACAGCAAATCAAAATAAATCAACCTCCCACCTGAGCAACAAAGTCAGTGTGTTTGTGCAATATATGATGAAAAGATAAGATTGGGGTGATGCTTTTGTTGTGCGATTGTCTCTATGTTATGGACAAACCACATAATCATAGAAATGCAGGGCAGGAAAGGACCCTGAGAGGTCATCAAGTCCAGCCCCCTTCACTGAGGCATGACAAAGTAAACCTAGACCATCTCTGGCAGGTGTTTTTCCAACCTGTTCTTAAAAACCTTCAATGATGAGGATTCCACAAATTCCCTTGGAAGCCTGTTCCAGAATTTAACTACCCTTATAGTTAGAAAGATTTTCCTAATATCTAACCTAAACCTCCATACCTTATTCTTCCTAAAGCAGGCAGAAGGAGGGGGCAGAAATAATGGATTAAATTCAATCTTTGTGTAAGCAAGAGCAATCCTCCCTGAAGACAGCAGATTCTATGACCACTTATCCTCGAGTTGAATTTGGCCAAAAGACTCTCTCTCACCACCCAGAATGTGGGATATTGCCAGACCTATAAGTCCACATACTAACACAGCCCAGCTTAGTTTTACAGCATATTCATGGTAATCAGCATTCACATCAAATTTCTTTTAAAGATGAAATTGCCAGAGCAGGTAATGGAAACTTAACATTTAAGTAAGAAATCCATTTACCCTTCAAATATTATTTGCTAGTTCCTGTCATGGAATTGATAGCTATTAGGTATCTGTGTACATAGAGAGCTGAGAGTCTAATAACCCATCTTCTCCATCAGTGTACTCTAGAGCTTTATAAACTTCCACTTACAGCTGTCAAAACTTGCTAGACAAACCCCAATTTGGTATGCGAGATCTCTCTCTCAGGACAACCTTAAACTATACCTGGAAATACTTTCAAAAGATAAGTTGTTGGATTTTTTTTTTAATTAATTATAGTTTTAAGGCCATCTTCAATTTTGTCCTCATGGATAACATGTTCCAAGATGAAGACTCAGAGGAATGAATTTTGTCACTTAATATAATTTGCCAAACTTTAACAGCACATCTGTGTGATGGGAGAAGAAAATCAAGTTAATAACAACAGGAAAAATTTAAGATATGTATAATTCTATTCTTTGCTCTTAAGCATAAATGTATGAGGCTATTGAAATAGAACAATCAATTTGGGGTAGAAATGAGTGAGAGCTACTGAAAGATTACAAATATTGCAAATTAGATAGCAATTACTGGTAACAGTTGTTCAAAGAAACCCAAAATAGAATCAAATAAAAGTTTTATTCTGAAAAGTCCTGTAACTATAGCAAAGAAAATCAGATGCTTGAAAAGGTAAGGACAAGAAAAAGACACTGGGCCAGGTACTGGTTTGCATTCTGAGCAACTAGGAACTGGCTTTAAAAATCACATGAATATGAAAGGTAATGGTCTAATTTTATAAAGATACTTTCCAGTCGTCCTCTTTACATCCTCTATAGGGTGCTCCTACCCACATCGTAGACCACCCCCATCTCTACTCTTTTTCTCTGGTCCCTCAATTTTATCACTGGTCTTCTTTGCCCCTTCACTTAATTTTGTCACAGTTGGGATGAAATTCTTCTCCTTTGCAACCCCCGTCATCTGACAAGCCTTGTTACTCACTCCAGCTCACTGAATCTCCATCCATAGCAAGAAAGAATGACCTTGTGGTTAAGCCACAGGACACAGATGGGGTACACCTTGCTTCATCCCCATCTCTGACAGAGACCTAAGATGTGTTGTTAAAGTTTGGCATATTACCATAGAATATTAGAGTTGGAAGGGACCTCAGGAGATATCTAGTCCAACCCCCTGCTCAAAGCAGGACTAACTTCAGCTAAATCATCCCAGCCAGGGTTTTGCCAAGCCACAGCTTAAAAACCTCTAAAGATGAAGATTCCACCACCTCCCTAGATAACCCAGTCCAGTGCTTCACCACCTTCCTAGTGAAAAACTTTTTCCTAATGTCCAACCCAGACCTCCCCCATTACATCAAGTGACACAGGCAAAATTGCTTAATCACTCTGTGCTTACATATACTCATCCGTAAAATGGAGAAAGTAATACTCACCTAACGAACCATAGGTTTTGGACTCTTTCATTAATTAATAGTGTTGGGATGCTTGGATGATAGGCACTATAGCAGTGCAACGTTCTCTTAAAATCTCCCCTTAAAACATGTTTTCATCCTTCTGAAAACGTTTCACTTTTTCTTTGCCCATCTGCTATTACTTTTAATGCTGTTAAACGTTTTGGGCTATTATGGGTATGATAAAGGCGATGAAAAAATAAAGTTGCATTTAAATACTTAGGGTCAGATCCTAGATCAGTGTAGTTCAGCTTAAGCCAATGTATCCATACCAATTGACATCAGCTGAAGATGTGGCACTTAAAGTTTATTTATTACTTGTAATATATTGATTAGCTAGCTGCCTTTTAGAAATGTAAAAAGTGCAATTACTATTTGAAAAAAAATAATGAAGTGTACATTTAAGATTAATTTAAAAGGCTGGAATATTACACCCACTTCTAGGTTTATGTAACAGCTTTTCCCAAACTGTGAAGTTAGGGATGGCTCCTAGCTCTTCACCGTAAACATAGGGAAGAAAAAAGAACATTTCTGATTTACTGAACTTCTTACTACTTAAGGCTCAACAAAAATGAAACTGCCTAATGTATACTGAATATTAAAAACTACATTAACATAGCTTGCCTCCGGTCCGTAACACCTTATCCTTCAGATCTCAAAAATTAACCAGAGGTAAGTCTGGTCAACACCTGGACGGTGACCTCAAATTAAAACCTAGAAGCTGCCTGAGTAGTACTGGTGATTCATAATAATGACAACACTTGGCATCTGTAGACATCAAAGAGACGTACGAAGTTGCACAAGTGTTATCCCTATTTTACAGGTGGAGAAACTAAAAAGCAAAGAGGTGAAATGACTCGCCCAAGATAACACAGAGTCAGCGGTACAAATAGGATCAGAGCCCAGTCTCCTGAGAGCATCCCAACATCCAGTCCACTGCCTACACAGCCCGTATTGGGACTTTTCCCTCTCAGGACTGAACCAATGTCCTAACAGTGCTGATGACATTAAGAAGACACGTAATGCCTCCTTTTAAAAGGCAATGATATACACTAAGATATTATCTCACACCAAAGCACTGTACAAACAGCACTTATATTTTGAGCAAGGAAAAAAGTACTGCTTCTTTCAAATCGAAATCAAATGTTTAATAGCACTGTGCCTCTGGCTCCTTAATATCAGAAGCTTAGGCTTCTGAATCTTAGTGGGTTTGAAATAGAAATCTCTCTCAAAGTTTCCTTAATTTTAAGGCTAAAAGGGTTGATTGTGATCATCTGTCTGACCTCCTGCATAACTCAATCCATAGGATTTCCCTAAATTAATTCCTGCTTCAAACCTAACACCTGTGGTTCAACTAGAGCATATCTCTTAGAAAAATACCCAATCCTGATTTAAGTATTTCCAATTATGGGGAATACACCACAGGTTTGGTGCATTTTCCCAATGATTAATTAGGGAGCGGGGGATCCATTGCTGGTGTCTCAGCAGTAGAGAGGAACTGAACTCATCTAATACGGATGTATTTTTTAAAATACCGTGTTGTCCTTAATTCTGCTGGCCATACATAGATGTCTCTTTGCTACCAACATTCCCTTTTTTTTTATTTGTTATACAGATTTTTTTTCTTGGCCTCTTTCACTTCCCCTCTAAACTAGATTAGGTTTTTCATCTGTGGGATTATGGCTTCTTGGACATCTAGTAAAACGTTCTTAAACAGTTTCCAATTATCATTCACAGATGTTAACTCAAAGTGACAAAAGGAATGACATTCATAACTAAGGTCATCGCATTGTGTAATTCATCCCATTATGCCTAGACACTGAAATACAAACAGTGGTACAAAACAGAACAGATTCAGTTAAGACCTCCTGCAGTACCATAAATACTAAGAGGTTAGGAACACAGTGATAGCTCTAACTACAAATCAAAGAATCATAGAAATGGATGGTGGGAAGGGATCTTGAGAGGTCATCAAATTCAGCCTTTGTGCTGAGGCAGGACCAAGTAACCCTAGACCATCCCTGAGAGGTGTCAGCCCAACTTGTTCTTAAAAATCTCCAATGACAGTATTCTGCCTCACTTGGAAGAAAATTCCAAAATTTAACTATCTTTACAGTTAGAAAGTTTTCCTCCTAATATCTCACCTAACTTTCCCTTACTGCAGATTAACTCCTTAATTCCTTGTCCTAACTTCAATGGACATGGAGAACAATTGATCATCGTCCTCCTTCTAACAGTCCCAACATCTTTGACGACTACTATCAGGTCCCCCCTCAGGCATCCTCTCTCAAGACTAAACGCATGCACTTTTTTTTAACCTTTCCTCATAGATCAGATTTCCTAAACCTTTTATCTTTTTTGTTGTTCTCCTCTGGACTTTCTCCAGTTTATCCACCTCTTTCCTGAGGTGTGCTGCCCAGAACTGGACACTAGGGTCCTCAGCCCCAGTGAGACTCAGCTGGAGCAGAGCAAGTCAATTACCTCCTGTGTATTACATATGACACTCCTGTTAATGCACCCTAGAATATCAGCTTTTCTTACAACTGTGAATTTGTTGGTTCATATTCAATGCCGACCCTCTACAATCCCCAGATCCTTTTCAGCAGTACTATGACCTAGCCCATTATTGCCCATTTTGTAGTTGTACATTTGATTTTTCCTTCCTAACTGAAGTACTTTGCACATGTCTTTACTGAATTGCATCTTGGTGATTTCAGACCAAATCTCCTCTCAGATGATTGTGGTCAGAACCTTAAATTAGGTCAATAAAGTTATTTGGTTCCAATAATGGTGACAGAATTCTACTACTTAGTATTTTGACAGAATCTTCACAGACCTTTTGTTATCCTTATTCAAACCATTTTATTACTCATAGGGCAATTACTACACACACAGGCAAAGAATGTACATTGTACAAATTCTCCAGATTATTTTAGGCTGTTTTTCATATCCTACAGATGTTCCCATGCAACTTTGTGTGTTTTGTTCACAGAGTTCACAATCCCTTGTACCCTGGAAGCCAGATACTGGGACCAAAAAACCAAAAACAAACCTCCAAACCTGCACATCTTATGCAATCGTGCAGCGCACACTACCACAAAGTACTCTATCTACAAACAAGTTTGGCATCTCAAGATATTTTATCCACACGGTATTTTGATAGGTGATTGGCCTCACGTACAAAAGATTTCAAGCCTGCTATATTCAACAAAAACAATCTGAAATGCTCAGAGAACATTTTATTTTAAAAAATCCACATGAACCCCTTCAACTTACTTGTCTTTGAAGACATCTTGAGCGGTTCTCTGTTCTTTTTTCTTGCCAGCATCTTTCAGGGGGAAAAGTGCCTTTATTTTTTCAAGAGGAGCCTGGCATCTTTCTCTCACCTCTTGAGGTGTCTCCAGCATCTCTAAAAGATGCTGGTCAATGGGTGGCAGTGGCTTATCAGGATGAAAAGCTTTATGCTGCAGGCACTGTCATGATAAAGAGTGAGGTGGTGAGGAGAAAATTTTTACCATTCAACTATGTAGTTGGCTTAGCATATTATATGCAAAACGTCATTCAGTTTTATACTATGACTATTACTACATAGGTGAGAAATATCTTGGCTCAAGATTGGCTGAAAACAGTCATGTGATAAGACAAACTTTTTGAGGACATCCTCAGAGGTCAATAACAACATAAACCAAATAGCTCACAATAAATTCTGTGAAAACTATTACTTAACTCCCAGGAACGAAACAGTTTGTTTCTCCCTCCAGCTACCTAACTTCAATTTGTCTTTAAAATATTAGTTTCAAAGGGAATGACTGTTTAAATTCACAGTCATGTGAGAGAGATTTCCATATATTTCTGACGGAGACATTCTGAATACAGCACATACTCTCTCTCACTCACTCATTCACACAGACTTCCTGCTTCAGTAAACATCAAGTTTTATTGTCCCTCAAAACAAAACAAAAAACAAAAATTTCCTCTTGGGTTGGTCAATCAACTCGATATTCACAACAGAGGTCATTATTTACCTATGAATAAAGGGAGGGGAGGGGGAGAGAGAGAAATTAAGAGGCACAGGGGAAAAATAGATTTTTTTCAGATTAGATTTGAAAAAGTGAAAGAATGGGTGAGGCTGACAGATGCACATGAAGGATCAGACAGATGCCTGGAGCTATAGAGGAGAAGGTTCTTCACCAACAATGGCAAGACAGTAGACAGAGAAAGTCAGTGTTAGATAAATGGGTGGACATAGAGACCAGGTCAGTGAGGTGGGCTGAAGAAAAAACAAAGCAGGCACTTTTGAATTGATATGAAAGGAGTGGAAAACTGGTGTGGACATATGTTTGTATATCTGAGGAACATTTACTACTGAAATGCACGGTACGGTACATACTAGGTATACACGTGTGGGCAAGTATTCAAAATGCAAAGCGAACAACAACGTTATGCTCCCTTATTGGCTGTCAGGCGTGACCTCAATTTAAGGAAAACAAAAACAAAAAACCCTCCACATTCATGCTGAAGAGGTGCCAATAACGCCAGTCCCTACCATATGTTACACATCAATACAGACACTCTTTCATGCTGCGATTAAGATTCCAATCCACATTAGCGCACACTTTCAAAAGGAGGCAGTTGCATAAAGCGACCAATTGGAAAACACACGTAATGATTTGAGGCATAATTATTTTGAAAAAGAATAATGATGTTGCTAGAAGCTGTAGCAATGGCTCTTGTAATACAAAAGCAATATTAAAGCAGCATTAGGGGACTGAATTAAACTCACAAAAGGAAGAAATTGTGGCTCTGATGTGAATACGCATTATAGGCTACTGTAGTACAAAGTGAGAGGCTGAGACATGAAGCTTAGTATAACAGGCCAGACAGGAGGCATTCCTAGCCTGAAGGAATTATCAGGATTCGGTAGCAGAAGGCAGTTCTAGTGAAAGGGCTGCCTGGAAACTCAGGGAACCCACATTCCATAGCAATGTGCATGGAATGAAGGCCCCCTAGGCAGGATGGACAGGGCCAGTTCGACTGACTGTAGGGAAGAGTCCTGACATGCTCCCCCTAGCAGCAGGCAGAAACCCTGGACAAAACTGCTGAGGAACTAGTTGGTCCTTGAAGTTTTAGGACACAGGCCAACCTCCAGGTATCTAGGAGTTCAGGTGAGATCTATTTTTGTAGTGGTTTAATACAACCTTCTGAAAGATCCATCCTGGAGCACCCCACGTCATTGTTTCAATCCTCTCTTGGCTCCTTGTGCCACTTGCCCTCTTCATCAAGTCAAAAGTCATACTCATATGGAGCTTTTTGGAGAAATCTCCCACCTAGCTGCACAGCCTAAAAACCTAGTGTAGGAGCATCTGTAGGCTCGGTGCTTCAATCAGGGTCAATTAAATGGGACATTTAAAAAGAGCCCACGTCCTATGTGGGATATTAGATCTGGATTGGGCAGCAGACACCCTTAAATTATGCAGCACCTTCTTATCCAAGCTCTCCCCCTATTCATTTTTCATTCCTCCCATCCCAGTACAGCACAATCTGTACAGTGTAACTTAATTCTTTATTTTGATGTTAAATTTAACTTACTGTATGCTTCCCCAAAATTTACAATGTGCTGGAGATTTCTGTACTGAAAAGAAATATCTGCATCATAGAAGATGCTGAAGGGAAGCTGGAGGTTTTGATACCTGGATAGAAGAGTCAGTTTGTCACTCAGGAAGACATATCAGTTGGTTTTGTTTTTTCGGCATGTAGGAGGAAGTTGAGGCTTTTCGTACTGGGGCAGGAGGATTGAATTCCTCATCCTCTACTTCAGCAAACCCTGGTAGCCATTTACCATCCCTTTGCACCATCGCATATCTGACACTGCTTCCAGACAAGACAACATAATTGATCTAGATGCTTCTGCTTAAATATCAACATTCACTGCTAATCGTTTTAAATACTCTCATGATGAGGTAACACATCAATGAGATGCTTCCCTCACAGGCATTTTCTCAAGCTGTGTATGGAGTCATGCAGACATCCCTGCCCTGGTTACATTCACAGCATATTTTAAAGGTTTTCCTGGCAACTGGTAAGAGCAATAGGTGAAACTCTTTTTTTTTTTAAATGTAAGTTTAGTTTTTTTGGAGCTCAGCTATGCAGTAAATTCAAAAATAAGAGCAAATGTGCTGCAATTTAAATGTGCTGCATAGTCATATTACACTCAAGAGTCTACCTAGAAACTGTGCTATAGTAAAACAGATGTACTCCAAAGGAAATGCTAGAAAGTGGGAAGTGATTATTCCCCTCTATTCGGCACTGGTGAGGCCACATTTGGAGTATTGTGTCCAGTTTTGGGCCCTCTACTACAGAAAGGAAGTGGACAAGTTGGAGAGAGTCCAGCAGAGGGCTACAAAAATGATGAGGGGGCAGAAGCACATGACTTACAAGGAGAAGCTGAGGGAACTGGACTTGTTTAGTCTGCAGAAGAGAAGAGTGAGGGGGGATTTGATAGCAGCCTTTAACTACCTGAAAGGAGGTTCCAGGGAGGATGGAGCTAGGCTGTTCTCAGTGGTGGCAGATGACAGAACAAAGAGCAATGGTCTCCAGTTGCAGTAGGAGAGGTCTAGGTTGAATATTAGGAAAAAACTTTTTCACTAGGAGGGTGGTGAAGCACTGGAATGGGTTACCTAGGGAGCAGTGGAATCTCCATCCTTAGAGGTTTTTAAGGTGTGGCTTGACCCTGGCTGGGATGATTGAGTTGGGGCTGGTCCTGCTTTGAGCAGGGCATTGGATTAGGTGACCTCCTGAGGTCCCTTCCAACCCTCATCTTCTATGATTCTATCAAAAGAGTTAGCAGATTATCGCTTACTATTTTTGTAAGCTTTCTGGGGAAGGTACTGTATTTTATTTTATGTTAGTACATCACCTAGTGTTCTGCGTACGTCTACACAGCAACTAGACACCCACAGCTAATCCGTGCGACGTGACTCAGGACCCCGGGGCTCAGGCGCAGGCTGTTTCACTGCTGTGTAGACTTCTAGGCAAGGGCGGGAGCCCAGGCTCTAGCACCCTGTGCAGGGTGTGAGGGTCCCAGAGCTTGGCTCCTGCCCGAGCCAGAAAGTCTATGCAGTAATAAAACAGCCCCGCAGCCGGAGCCCCACGGTGCGGGCCAGCTGAAGTTTTTTCTTTGCTATGTACACATACCCAATGAGGCCCCAAGCCTGACTGGCACCTCTAGGCACTCGCATAAATAATAAAATGAATGCCCCACCATAGCAGCATCTCCTAGGCAGTCCTATTTTCCCTCTCTATATACTCCCCTAAACAAAATGTGTACAGTTATACCCTCCAGCAGCCTTCTCAAATCAGTCATTAGAACAATGCTATTATTCTGTTTTGGAAGCCAATGACACACTAAGGAACGATATCTCCAATAGGCGATGGCCACTGAGGCAAAAGAGTTTAAAATGTTATCTGTAAAAAGCAGAGGAAATTCCATCACAAAATTGTTCCATTTATAAGTAAAACCATGATTTTTTTTTCCTAACTCCCAACACTGCAAAGTCCCCCTGGGACTTGGCTCATGCTGGGATCTTTCCATCTCAAATGTTTTCAGCAAGTAGTAAAGCTTCTGCTTTCCAAATCTTGCAACCAGCTGCATTTTGTGCAATCAATCTGGTTGGCACAATTTGAATAGAATGCTGGGTTCCACATGGGGTAATCGAGGGTAGGATTTCAAGACAGTGGGGTTACACTTGTGTCACTGAAGATGAAATTTGGCCACAGAACCTTCTCTTACCAGTGATAATGCATTAAAAAGAAAGAACCCAGGATGATTTTCAAAATCGAGGCTGAATTTGCAGGTACTTAGAAAAAACATTTTTTTACTTGTAAAATGAGCAAATTTCATCTGAAATCACTGAGATACAATAATGATAGACCCCAGAATGCCATTTTAGTCACTTTTCAGAACAGAAACCCACATTCAATAATATTCTGTCCATGACCCTGTGTTTAACATGACTATGCAGCTGCATAAATTGTATCATAATTGCCCTTCTTTTTGAATTTGTCAGTTTTTTTTTTTAAATGAACCCTTCAATTCTGGGGCATAATTAAGTCTCTCGCCTTCATGGTTGCAAAGAAAACCTTCAGATGTGAAACAAATGTAAATCAAAACACAGACAGCTTGAAACAATAGCTCTGAATCAAGTGTGAACGGCTCAATTTATATCTAAGATATGGTAACTCTGAAGCCCAAATCAGGCTATTTAAGTGTCAACGCTGTTAACGCTTTCACTGCCGATCATTTTAGGAGAAACACCAAGCTAACATGCTTATTTATCACCTGGATGTAGCAGCAAATGGTGCAAGTGGCTGTTTCCAAGGTTTCCTGGGATAGAGAATGAAACATTAAGGCCCTCCTTAGATTTAAAGTCATTCTCTGCACCTGTCTAAAAGGAGTGCCGGGGGAGGGGGAGGGGAAGAAGAGGAGGAGAGAGAGAAAGGCATTCCATCCCTCTTCAACTGCCTCCTCCTTGCCAAAAAACAAAATAAACTGTCCCTCAGAAAGGCAAAAGGCCCCAACTATTCCCTACCCAGTCTGTTAGAACTTCCAGCCTCCCAACAATAATTTGTATCATGCAGTTAAGCATTATCAGTATAAAAATTTCATACTAAATATATTTTGGCCACTCTTTCAGTTTGTTGCAATGTAAAATAAATAAATAACAAGGGATACGTAGAACAGGACCAGGCAAGTGGAAAGGGAGTGAAGGACAGTATTTGGGTGGGCAATGCTGCATAATTTGGTCTACGATAGCAAACAGAACACAGGACATCGATTCTATCCCTAGAAAGACGATGCAGCTGTTTCTCAAGCACATGCCATACCTGTAAATAGCCAATTGTATCCTGACTGGCCTGGATATCCTGAGATAAGACTTAGTTTAGTATACCTGTTCAAACCCTTATGGTGCAAGGGGCTAGAAAGTCAGTCTGAAACTGATGCCAGTGGCAAGGTACAAGCTAGTAGCCACTCAGGACCTAGGGATTAATTCATTTAAATTACACATGTCACAGTCCAAGTCTTTTCATACAACTCTGAGAAAGAGAGAGGTGTGTAAAAACAGGAAAAGTTTTCACATGAAGGTTTATCATCTCACCTGGTATAACCTCTGAAACTGAGGGTTTGGGATTTTGCCGATTTTAAATAGGTCTTCGATTGTCTCCCCATCATCATCTTCATAAACCAAACTCATAGAATCAATCAGAGAGTCAACTGCAGATAACTGATCCTCTACACCAACAAATATAAATATTCACAAAAAAGATGACACACATTTGAAGATGGATATGCTGCTTGTAATAATTCACCCACAAAAATTCACTTTGGAATGTGAGATTTTAACAAAGGCATCAAATGCCCCAAAAGTCACTGTTTTATATTCCCTGGAGATACAGATAGCCTGATAATGAGCATGGATAATGGACACAGTAATGAAAATCCTGCATTGTTTAAGGTCTACAGGGTAAAGTTAGAGAGTCTTTTTTTTTTGGGAAGATCTCAGTTATTGCTGCTTTTCTGCTTCCATTTTTCTTCTTTTCCAAGATGTTTTTATTTGAAACAGAAGGTTTATAGGCCACTTGGAAAGTGAGGAGAACAATTGGGTCTGGAGAACTAAACGGAGTAATGCAACTTTTAAAAGTTACAAATGTAAATTAACTCAGTTCAGAATAATAAATTATTGCCTCAGTAAAATGGGTTCTTAAATTTCTGCTCTCAAACTGCCTATTACAGGTAGGAAATCAAACATGAATCAGGAATCACATAGTATCCATCAACCTGACTGTCAGATTCGTGTTCCTTTTCGGAGAGGGCCATACAACACATTAGAACATCTGGAACACAGTCTGGATTACACACTACCCCATTAACTCATGCCATGCCAGACTTCAGACAATGAACCAAACACTGTGGGGCTCCACCCTGGCCTCCTGGCCGAATCTGAGCACCTGTGGGTGCCTGCTTCCTCAGCACTAATACCTGCACACAGGTTTAAATGCTGGCTTTGCACTTGTAGATTAAATTCTAGTATGTATGTGAAGGTGGCTGGTAGATGACTTATCTGAAGGAGCTGCTGGTTCTCAGTCCAGTTCCTAATGCACAGAGATCTACAACGTGAACCGCATCACAATGACACCCTTTGCAGACAGTCTCAAAAGTGAGGCCAAAGGCTGCCTGGATCATGGAAGATTAACCAGTTCTCCCTAAACTCATAAAGGTTCGGATGATATCTTGTGACCTGAGCCAAATTTTAGCCAGCAGTATGGTGTTGAAAGGCTGTGTGCAATCCTTACAGCCTCTCAGTCTCCAACTAACCAGACAAAGTTCTGATATAAACTGAGTAAACTTACTTTTTCCAAACCGGATTATGTTTTCATGGGAAAGTCAAACATTCCATATATTTTAGAGTGAATTAAAGGTATGGAATTAGGCTGCAGCCAATCAGTGAGATAATAAGGGACTAACTCACCTGTAGGAGTGTATTTTTTATTATTCTTCAAAGAGGAAAACATGTACTGTCGTAAATCTTCCATGTAGGGTAGCTGCACGTATATCAGACACTAAGAGATGGAGGGGGAAAAAGCAACTGAACTTGGAAGTGAAAATTTAAAGTGAGTCACAGTAGTAAAGGCAGCATGCGTATAAGGAAATCAGAAATCTAGACCCTGTTCAAATTGAAATACTCTGATTTACTAAAAACTGTATTACAGTACAAACGTTAAGCAGAATATTTAACATTATTGTTTTCGCAAATATCAGGATGATTAAAAAATGTTCTAGACTGTTGCCTAGAGCTCTGTCCAAACTAGCTTTAAATATCCCATGCAATGGAGCTTTCATTGCTACCTGTGAGAGACCATTCTACAGCCTACTGCATCTCAGCATCCGCAAGTAGCTTTTTACATTCCCAGCTGAATTTTTTTCTTTATTCATATACCTCCTCCAGCTTATAGCACCCTAAATAATTCTTTTCCATCCTTCAAAATTACGACTTATTTCCCCACCATCTTAGTCATTGCTTAGCTAACCTATACATATTTAGCTCTCTGAATAATCTCTCACAAGTAAGATCACTAGAAATATATGCTCCAGAAATTCTGCAATACAGTATAGCTTCTAGGGTCTCACTGTGGACTTTTGTGTGTGCGCGTGTGTGGCATGTAAAGAATTCATTTAAAAAAAATTACATTTCTAGCACTTCTGGTTTCAACGAAAATCTTCCTAAATCCAGTGTGAAACAAATCCAGGACTATCATCCAGATCCTACAGACTCAGTCAAACAATATATCTGAGGTGTGTGAAATCAAGGAAATGTAGAATCGTAGAAATGTAGGGCTGCAAGGGACCTTGAGAAGTCAGCAAGTCCAGCCCCCATTCAATTCAACGAGATGTCAAATCAAAAATTTAATGACAACAAAATTAAATGTCAACTATTTCACTGTGGATTATTTTAGCACAAACATCCCACTCATGCCTTATTCAGTGCAGCAAGATATGTTTGAAAAGTCATTTGAAAGCTATTGACACAAATTCTGCACTACCAGGAACCTTTTGAGGTTGCACAGAGAATAAGCCAGTGAACTATCTGACCACAAGGCTGCAACTTTTAAAATTGCAAATAACTGAATGGTTTTTCTTGTCCTCTCCCTTCTTGATTGCTTTGCCATAAACAACATCGAACAAATCAAATGTTTGACAGAAGATCTAGAGCAGGGGTTCTCAAACTGCGGGTCAGGACCCCTCAAGGGGTCACAAGGTTATAATGGGAGGGGGGGGATTGTGAGCTATCAGCACCTGTGCCTAACATGGCTGTGGTTGTCAGCCCTGTGCATGGCTGACAGCCAGAGCCCTTCAGAGCTGGGTGGCCGGAGAGCAGTGGCTGCTGTCTGGGTGCTCTGAAAGCTGCACCAACCCCAGCAGCAACACAGAAGGGTGATATGGCATGGAGGGGTGGGTGGCGTGGCATGGCATACAGGGGTCATAATTTTGAGGGAGAGTCACTCTAAAAAAAGCCCAAACCCTGCAAATCTCTCCCAATTTCCCAGATACTGGGAGGGGAAATTCAGCAAAAGCTAGCAACATTTCTAGCAGAGTTCTACTGATTCTAGTTACAATTAATTCTTCCAGCATCTTAATGATTTTCACTGGTTTCTCAGAATTCCCAACTTCTTAATATTTTGTTGGTATTTAGATGTCCAGAAATGACTTCAACTGTTTAGATAAGGTCTCATCACAGATTTATAGCAGGAGGAGATTATCTCCTTGCTTTGTGACTTGATGTCTCTGTGTGCAACCCAAAATCACACTGGCCTCTTTTCCTGCTTTATCATACTGCAAACTCATATGTAATTTGCCTTGCTGTGAAACTTCATTAATTAATGTTTGTAAAGAATGGATCTAGAAACTCTCTGAACAAAAGATATTATATCAGGTCAAAATGTTACCTCATATGCATCCTTGATACATGGAAAGGCTACGCCAACCTGAGGATTAGATCTTCTGTCATAAGCATAACGTACTATGGCCACCACATCCAACTCATCCAAAGCATGAATCAGGGCAGAGAGAGCAACTGCTGCAGCCTGTCAGGAAAGAGCTGCAAGTTCATACAAGTTCTCATTAAAAGATAGTCAGACACAACTTTCACACCGAATCCAAAAGCAGTGGTGAAGACAAGGATATCTCCATCCTTAGTCAGCTGCTTGACTTAAACATCACCTTTTACCTCCAAAAGACACAGCAATGGACACAGTTCAAATCTGGTCCTGCCAGTGAATATATTCAAAAGAAGGGACTATCTTTAGATCCTGTACATATCAAAACCAAAATGGAAAGTGAAACTGCAGGACAGAAAAGAAGGAAGAAATGGGACTTTCAGAGATTTGTTTTTGAAGTTTCTATTTCCTCTAATGTTGAAGAAGACCCAGATTTTATTTTTATATGTGAGATGGACTGAGTGCAGGGGCATTACATAGTCACCAGTGAACAAAAAGTTAAATCTCGGTTCAGGTCTTTGGTCCCTTGCACAGATGTTCAGAGGGAGGACTATAAAATGGCTATTAGGAAGGCAGTAGGTTCCAGACCCATAGCCACAGGGCTTGCCCGAACCCCAAGTTGCAGAGTTTTGGCTCCTTTTCTGCTTATAGTAATTTATTTTCCTTTTTCCTCGTAATCATTAGCCCGAGGGGAAAAAAACCTTGCTGACTGCTTTATTACTTTTTTTCTTGCTGAGTTTTAACATCAGCTTGCAACATGTTTCAAACTTAAAAAAATAAAAACTACAAACCATACTTTCCATTCCATTAGGTAGTCTGAGATGCAATGATCCATGTAGAATCAACTCACCATTTACAAACATTTCAAATATAACCTACTTGCAGCCTTCCCAGGCCAGACAATCAGCAAACCTTAGACAATAGCAAAACTTACACATTTCTCATTTCTGATTGGACACACATGCTATTCATTTGGGACCCATTGACCTCAGTGAGAACTGGATCTGGGCCTTTGTAAGTTGCATGCTGAAGAACGTATTTGTTTTATTAACACAGAAGGATCCCTACACCATCATTACTGCCAGATTAATTTCCATTAAATCCAGTTCGATGGGCAGCCCCCACTCAACTTAAAATTCATTCATCTCACCTCATCATCTTTTGCTGCAAAGACCTTCAAAATCTGGTTGCCCATGTAGTGATGCCTCTGGATCTAGAAATTCAAGTTTCGGAAATGATTCATTTTGATCTAAAATAAATGCCATTTTTAATTCTACCAATTAATTAATTCTACATTAAAGGAACCAAACATAATACCCACATGCAAGGCCAAAGCATTTCATTACTATGCACAGTAGATATAAAACCTATATGTTGCTTTGTTTCCATTTACCGCACAATGTGGAACTCTACTTTTATTTTGTATATTTTGCAGTATTTCATTATAGAGAACCACCGTCCTATCAAATGATGTTTGGACAGTGTTGTGATAACCTTATTAGTCTGTATGAAGAGTGACAGTGGTTGCCAAAGGGAAAATTACACTTCACTGGAACAGATAGGATTCCGCATTCACATTTTGCTTTTACAACCTGGCAAAATTCTCATATCTGAGATCAGACTTGGACTAAAATTCCAGGATATGTGGCAGCCATTGCTAAGTATCAATGGGCAATACAGAAATGAAACACTGGACTCATGGAACATTTGTTTTGGGGCAAAGTGTTCTACATGTTATTTGTATATCTTATTAATACTAGTTAGAAAGTTACAGCCAAGGTTATAGCATGTCTGCTACGGATTCTTTTGGTTAAAAATCTTTGAACTTACGGATAATAAGGCTCCTGGATGTCGGCTTGGGGGCAGATGTTCAACGGTTGTAAACTTTCATAGCTCCATTTGAATCAATGACAATTTATGCCAGCTGAGGAGCTGCTCTATGGAAATCAGCACAATTCCTGAGTCGCTTGAACGTAACCTGTTGTATCTCCAATTATTTCGCCCTATTTGTCTTTAGAAGCTCAAATAATATGGTGTGAAGCATATAAATTACCTAGATAGATGTGTCGCTGCATTTTCTTTGGTTTGCCAATTAACATTTCCTCTGTGTATTTTAAAGTCTTGTATGATTTCTTCATTTACATGGTATTGCTTCTAAATTAAAAATCAAAGTTTAGAGACAGTAATAATAAACTGTCTTATGATCTTCTCTCCTGAGGGATGTGAATGACT
Source organism: Mesoclemmys tuberculata (assembly GCA_007922155.1). NCBI lineage: Eukaryota > Metazoa > Chordata > Testudines > Chelidae > Mesoclemmys > Mesoclemmys tuberculata. Next base: position 70,385,299 of record ML675620.1, on the reverse strand, counting down.
GAAAAAGCTGCTTCAGTATACTGAGAAAATAATATGAGGTGGGTTTATTTCCTCTTTAATTCTGTACTTGGAACTGCTCCAGCTTCTCTGGTTAATATGCTGTATGCTGCAGTGTCACGGGAGGAGAGAAGAGCCCAAAGGCTAAGGAGCAGGAGCCACTTGTCCCAAGGCTGGGAGGCTCTTGGCAACTGCACTCAAAAGGAGGCAGTACAGGGTGGTGGAGACCACAGACTCCTTTCTGAGGCACCAATCTGCCAATGTGACATGATGTCCTGGGAGGCGTGCTGCCTGCCTGGAGCCCAAGGCTGCTGACGCCCACCTGTCATTCCGACCACTACCCCACACTGCTCATCCACGTGGGCACTAATGATTCTATCAGGTACGACCATGAGATGATCAGTAATGACTACAGGACTCTGGGAATGAAGGTGAACTAGTCAGGGGGGCAAGTTGTGTTCTTGTACATCCTCGTGGTGGAGGGTAAAGGCCCAGGCAGGGACAATTGCATCCTGGAAATGAAGATGCTCAGATGGCGTCAACAGGAAAGCTTTGGCTTTCTCTCTCACATGATGCCGTTGTGGGAAGGAATACTGCTGGGAAGAGATGGGGCCCATCTGACCAAGAAGGGGAAGAGCACGTTTGCACAACAACTCGTCAACTTAACGAGGAGGGCTTTAACCCAAGTTCAAAAAGGGGCAGGTGACAAAAGCCCATAAGTAGGTATAAAAAAGATGACTTCAACAGAGGGCTAAATGTTGGGGTGGAAATGGAAAATTACGAGTGTCACAGGAGCAACAAGAGGGATAACGGGTGGGGGAGGGCAACATATGCTCAACATCTTAGATATCTACACACAAAAGCCAAGGAATATGAAGAATAAACAGGAAGAACGGGAAGTATTAGTCCACAAACGAAATTATGACTTGATTGGCATCACAGAGATTTGGTGGCATAAGTCTCATGGCTGAAATATTGGTACAGATGGGTGCAGCTTGTTTATACATCAAGAATATAAATACTTGTTCTGAGATCCAGAAGAAGGTGAGAGGCAGACCAGCTGAAAGTCTCTGAATGAAGATAAAAGGGGGGCAGAAACAGGGGCAGTGTCATGGTCCGGGTCTATTTTAGATCACCAAATCAGGATGAGATGGCAGATGAGGCTTTTCTAGAACAAACAACAGAAACATCCAGAAAACAAGATATAGTAGTAATGAGGGACTTTAACTACTCGGAACCTTGAATGGGACTCAGAACTGGATATGCAGCTAATGTAATGTGTTCTCACTCATCTGTCTTGCTTAGCAGAAAGGCTGCTGCCTGAAGTAATAGCTTTACTTTCTGGGTGGCCTCATGATCAGACCGTATTACAGTAATCCAATCTGGAGATGACTAAGGGATGGGCTACTGTCACTAGGTTCTTATGTGAAAGGAAAGGTCACAAACTCCTGGCTAGCTAAACAAGTTTTGGGTCATTGCTGTTATAAAAGATTTCACAGACACATCTGCTAAATTAGAGGCTGTGCACACCTGGACAATACAGGAATGGCTACAGCATCTGCCAACTCTCTATGTATTTCCCTCTGCCAACTAGCATCACCTCTGTTTTTCCAGGTGTTGGTTAATGATCCTTCGGCTTTTCATCCAGGTCCCTATTTTGTCAAGGGACATTTTGTGACATCTGGAAGACTTGACGAGACAGAGAAGTAGATTTGGGAGCATTCAGCATACTGCTAAGCACTGAAGCTTAGTATCTTATGATTCCTCCCTAATGACTTCACTATGGATAGTGAATTAAAAAAGTGACTTGACTGAGCCCTGAGGGACTCCAGGAGGATGAGTAGATGCCCATAACCACTTTCAGGGATCTCCTGGAAATAGAAGAGTAGAGCCAGCTTAAAATTTTCTGCTCTTAGGTGTATGCATATGTGTATATTCCACTTTTAGAAAGATAGGCAAGTTATCTTGCTGTCCAGGCCTTCCCAAATGATTAAATCCAGCTTTCCTCACTGATTACCTAAGTTGTAGATAGCAGGAAAGGAAAATTTTTGGTTTCTTACCAAAATATGGAAGGTCTTATTTTAAGCCTTGTAAAGGTCCCAGATGCCACAGTGATGAATGGCAAAATGAATGCTTCCAATAAAAAGTTTCATATATTCAGAAACACTCTTTACTGTCTCTCTGTAACTCTAGGCCCCACTGTCAATAAGGTTGCCCCTCTTCAATCGCAAAGTGGTGAAATTATTACAGATAAAAGTAAGCCACTGTCTTGTTGGGTTGACCATTATTCAGTGCTATATGCACAAGAATGTAACATCACCAGTGAATCACTGGGTTAAATACCAACTGTACAGGCCATGCCAGAGCTAGATATGGAGACCACTTTTGAAGAGCTGAACAAGACCATTGATTTGGCATCAAGTGGCAAGACTCCTGATTAAGATGGCATCCCAGCAAAAATTCTTAAGTGCTCGAAAAAGGGTGAAGTGCCACAAGACACGCGATGCAAACATCATCACTCTGTATAAAAACAAAGACAAAAAGGGTGACTGTAACAACTACAGGGTATCTCCTTACCAAGTGTAGCAAGAAAAGCTTTTGCAAAAGTCATCTTAGTGCACCTACAACTGCAGCCGAATTGTGTCTACCGTGAATCATAGTGCAGAATCAGGGCTGTAAGATCAACAACAGACATGATATTTTCTGTGCATCAACTTCAAGAAAAGTGCAGAGAGCAAAACCAACCATTGTACATTGCCTTTGTGGACCTAACCAAAGCATTTGACACAGTCAGAAGAGCAGGTCTATTTGCAATACTAGAAAAGATAGGGTGTCCATCAACCTTGTGAAGTCTTATATGTTCATTTCATGACAACCTGAGAGCAAAGGTCCAGTTTGATGCATCTACTTCAGACAGCTTTGTGATGAAAAGTGGAGTTTAGCAAGGATGTGTTCTTGCACCCACACTCTTTGAAATCTTTTTCTCAGTGCTTCTGAACTGTGCGTTTAAGGATGTGAAAGATGGAGTGTATCTCCACATCAGATCGGATGGAAAACTCTTCAATCTCTCATAACTTAAGGCAAAGACTAAAGTAAAAAAAGGTGCTAATCAGGGAACTTCCATTCACTGACGATGTTGCCCTTATAGCCCACGAGGAAGATCTACTACAAGAACTCAATGACCGCCTTTCAAGTGCTTGTCAGGCATCTCCTCTCAACATTAGCAATAAGAAAATAGTTGTATTAGGACAGGGGGTTCCACAAGACCTTAAATGCAAACCAGCTAGAAGTAGTCCAAAAGTTCAGCTATTTAGGTTCAACAATGACTACCAACCTCTCACTGAATGAAGAACTGAGCGTTTGCATTGGAAAGGCTGCCACCACTTTTAGTAGACTAACTAAAAGAGCACTGAACAACTCAGAGCTTAACATCAAGACCAAAATGCTCGTGTACCAAGCTCGCATCCTCACCACTCCCATGTATGGTCTGGAAACAGGACAACTTACACTCATCAGGAGAAAAGGTTAAACAGTTTCCACTTATGCTGCTCACGCCGTATACTCAATATCAAATGGCAAGATAAAGATATCAATGCAGAGTTTCTTCAAAGGGCAAACGTACTAAGTGTAACAGTGATATGAAAGGATTATATGTATCTAGTTGAATCGGCCTCTGCGTGGTGGGAGTCATATTAGTTTATGTCAATGAATCTTTGTATCATAAATGTTACTATTGTATATGCTTGCTCACTCCAAATCTATCAATTTGTAATAATAAGGTTACTATGTTTAACACATGAAAGGAGCCTCTCCCTCTGCTGACAGAGTGAGAGTATTTTAACCTATGAGAGGGGTCTTTCCCCTTTGTTGTTAAAGTAAGAAGTTTCTGTTGATAAGGAGTTTTCTACCTTTGCTTTTGATAAGGAGTTTCTATCTTTTCCTTTGTTGCTTTCGTAAGGAGTTTCTGCCTGCTATTGAAGCCCTAAGGAGATTAGAGAGGAACATGCAGGGTCTGGGATGGGAGCCCTGGCCAGGTTCCCATCACAGCCCCCTGCATGAGAACCAGATATCCATCAGGTGATCTGCACACAGTAACGTATACTTGTTTGTTCCACTCTATAAAAGCTGGACCCACTTGCAGCGACTTTGGAGACCTCACCTATGGGTGGACGCACCGCGTAGGGCTTCCCAATTGCCGGGACAGGCTCTCCAAATCCTCGCTGCAACCGGGGCTCCCCAGCGACTGTGGATCTGGATGATGGTAATGTATTAACAGGGCAATTGGTGATGTATCTTTCTTAATCACTATAGTTGATCTTATGTAGTAATGATCAGGTGCATTACCTTACTTATTCTTTCTATTGCTTATGTATATATATCATTTCATTTCCTGTAATATTTAGAAGGAGATAGTAAAGCAACCTTGTTCTTTCTACTGGTGTCTGTGTTCTTTCTGCCAACCCTGTCAATTAGCAGAACAAACAGGCCTGCTCAGGCAAAGACAACTGCACTGGCTGGGCCATCTGAGCAGGTAGGAAGATGGATGCGTACCCAAGGATGCATACTGTATTGGAAGCTATCAGAGGCAACAAGAACAACAGGACATCCCAAGCTTCACTATAGAGATAGATGCAAGTGAGATCTGAAGGAATTTGGAATTGATCGTGACCAGCAAGAAACCTTGGCAAGTGATCATAACAAGTGCCGCTATCGTCTCCATCAGAGCATCAAAGCCCATGACAGGAACTGGCTCCTACAGCTTGAAGAGAAAAGAGTTTGTAGAAAGCAAGCAGCTCCCAATCAAGACACACGTATTTGCAACAACTGTCAAAGATTATGCAAATCTCAGATTGGACTACTGAGTCACATTAGACATCGCAAACCATCTACATCAGAGGCTGCAATTTTCCACTGTTGCTCACGGAAGAAAGGATCCCAATCACGTGGAGTCCAGCTCCACTGTATTTAGCAAATGTGAAGTATCCTTGCAGCTGCCCCCACAACAGGAACCTGTTCACTGGCGCATAGCACAACATCACTGCCCTTGGTGACAACAGTTATTCAGTAGTTATTCAATATTCAATAGTTATCCAGTAACTGAGCGGGAAGGAGTTCAATACTGCACCTGAGATGATCTGCTGAATCCTAATATAGAAAAACACTTTCCTTCAGTTTTGTATTTCATTTGTTCCTCATCTACTTTAGAGAAAGGAACTATATCACTCCCATAGCGGAACCCTGGAGAACAAGAGAAGAACATCTGGTAAGCATAAGGGCCTACATTTCTTACACTGAAATTAGCACTCTGCATATTTTAACAACGCATGCACACCCCACGGCTATACCCCGTATGATTAACTTTGTAATTTACATCAAATTACTATCTCCTGTTAACAAAAAATAATCACACACTCCATAGACACAATTTGCAAATCACAAAAAACAGTTACACTCTTTGTGCAGCATTTTACATAGTGTACCTACCTTTGCAGATACCAGGAAAGAAAAAAAAATTAACTGAACACACTGCCTAAAACCTTATACTCACAAAAAAATACTCAATGAACAGAGCATGAGCCCTTCTTGCAACCATAATAGCAAAAACATAAGACTCAAAGAAAGGAACCTGCAAGAAATTCAGAGACTAAGCTGTCATTAAAATGGATATTAAAGAACCACTGATGTCTCATAGAAAAGCAAAAACCTTTTTATACAGAGGCAAATATGTTGATCTAGTGTATATTTCTGTATTTTGCTTCTTTTGCTTTTTATTACTAGGGATATTTGCATGAAATCAGGATCTTTGTCTCTAAGGAGTATCACCTGTTCTTGCTGCTTTTTCCCCAACCTGAATTTACAATATTCTGCCTGCAACACCACACTTAGTTTTTGTTCAGCTGACTATGCTGTCAGAGACTGATGAGGATGTCTTTGGGTGGGGAATAGACACCAGAAACAGATGAACATCCCAAAATGAAGAACCTGTTTGAATTTGAATAGACAATGAAAAAAGCAAAACCAAGCAAAACTCAGAAAACATGCTCCATGTGCAGAACACTCAGTAAACAGAATGTTCTTCAAAAATTTCTATGAGGCATCAGCAGCTCTTTAACTGCAGCTAAATGTCAGACCATTGGGTGAAGACATCTTTGACTTCTCTGGTTTACTTTGATATTGGAATCAAACGTAAATCGCAACTGTTTACTACTCCTTTTCTCTGAAGAAAGTATCCCATAGGCATTTACACATCAGGACTCCAGCAGAGGGAGGTTAGGAATGCTAAAAGATTTCTAGAATGTTCTGACCCTGCTTGAGGAAGCAGGCAGCAGCTTTGGGGTAAGGAAGGATTGAGAGACTTTTAATACATTGTACCACATCATAGCCCTGTTACCAACATTTTAAAATTCTAGCCTCTTTCTTAAAAATGCTGTAGCTCAAACACAACACATGGGCTTGGTGCAGGAATCGCTGGGTAAAATCCCATTGTTATATTGGAGATCAGATTAGACTATCATAATGGTTCTGGCCTTAAGAGTCTATTAATCAAATCCCAAAATACAAAAACTATCAAGAATTGAGTTAATTTAGATCCGAGTACACTGCCATTTTACACTCTACTAAATTTACCTGGATAGATCCATATTTAAGGCCAATCCTGCTCTCACTGAAGTCATGGCAATTACAAATTCATCTAAAATATTTAAGCATACTGAAGTAAAGAGAAAGCATCCATCCACAAATTAACTTAAGTGAGAGCAATAATTTAGCAAGAAAAGACGCTGTTGAATTCAAAGAGAACCCTACCTAAAGTCTATCCTTAAAACATAAGCAGATTTTGTTTCAAGTTTGAAATTATGAAACATGCACAGAACCACTAACATTACTTACGAGCTTTTTTCCTACCTACATCAGGTCTGCTTAAAGAGATAGTCAATTTAAATATCACCCAGATTTATGAACATTTTTAACCTACTGTTACAAATAACACCTACGATTGCTACAATTAAAGGAGTTTAAAGAGAAAAATGATACCTCTCTATTTTTTTCATTTTACTTTGTACATTTGTCAGCACTTTCTCTAGTCATTCGTACTGTCCCCCCTGTATAATTATGCTATTTCCCCTATTCGTGTAGGACTCAAATAGCAACAAGGGAAAGAAACACTTTTAACATAGCAAAATGTGATTGCATACCAACAAAAATTGACAAAGGGTTTCACAGAGCAATTAGACACCCAGCCATGCCAGCCAAGCAGGGCTTATAGTAGTGGGGCTGTGGAGTTGATTCATGGCTGTGTAGACTTCCTGCCTGGAGCTTGATGGAGCTCTGGGGCCCCCCTCCCACCCTTAGGGTCCTAGAGCCCCGCAGCTCAAGCCAGGGGACACAGGCCAGCTGTGGGTTTTCCTTTGCTGTGCAGACATACCCACGGAGACAGGGAACGTTTTTTTAAAAAATGACTGTATTTCAAAGTTGTTGATTCACTTAAGAAATTGAATTCTCTGCATTTGAAGGGAAACTAAACTTTGCAAAACACGAATTTACATGCTATGACTACTATCCTACATTCCATCACCTTGGCTCCTCAAACCTCCTTTTCGTCTAAATAGTAAAGCTAATTCTCAAAATTTTCATGGTGACAACCACATCTAATAGAGATTGTCCTCCAGACACCCCCTTCTTTTCATTATCGCAGAGACCATAGCTCCCTTCATTCACAACTGTATAATATCCTTGTGGCACATACTTTTCCATGTAAAAAACTGCTCTAACAGTAGGAAAGTATTTGAATATTTCTAGCTATATTTTGATGCGATTTAACACCTGGAAACGAGAATCAGCACCAATGTACGATGGAGCACAGAGCACAACTTAGGAACTGCTATACTGTCTTCTAGTTCCCATGTGATCTTATTATTATTGCTAGAGTTAGAGTCCCCTGAAATTCTTTTTATTTTTTTATAATTGGGGGGGAGGAGAGGAAGAGTTATTCTGCATTATCCATTTTTCCACGCTGGAGGGGAAGGGGAGAGCAAGGAACATTGGAGGGATACAAAGCAAGCCCACCCCTCACTCACCTTGCAGCGGCAGTTCTGGTTCCATGGAGCTAGGCTCGGCTCCCTGATCCAGGTGTTGCAACCTGGGACGGGGGGTTGCAGCACCACTTGGGTTTGGCCCAGCCACTCCTCCATCCTGCAGGTGTTGGCTGTAAGGGAGTGGCCCTGTGGCCCTGTGTGCCAGGAGCCACAACTCCAGTATTTTTGTTTTATTTTCCTTTATACATTGTTTTTTATTTTGTGTTATTTTGTCTTTGCAAAAAACACGTGGCTTTAGCTACAGTGACAACAATATGAATTTTACAGATATACAAGGTCCCTACCCACAAGAGCTTGCAGTGTAAGGCCACAGTTAGACGTCTAAATCCATCTTTAGGCACCTAAAGGTGGAATTTTCAAATGCCTTTAGGTGTCTTAGGAGAACAAATCCTAAAATTCTGGCCTAAACATCTTAAGAGGGCACAGATAACCCATACCTTGAATAAGATCATCTTTCTGAACTTCTGTTTCATCATCATCGTTCAAGCAGTAAACTGTCTCTTTTTGCACATCTTCTTTTTTCAATGTTTTAGCATCCACAAGCATCCAGGACTTTTTCACCTTCTCTTCTGTGAGCTTTGTGACAAAATTTAAAGAAAAGGAATATTTAAATCTCATTTGGGGCTGGGTCTCCACCACAACATGAGGATCAATTCCTAGAATAATTGCCCTTGTCCAAGTGCTGGGTCATCTTACCCATAAAGGTGCTTTGAAAACTGTATTTGCTGCTCTGGCCATCATTATTGCTCTGCTTATACTGACAATTCTCATCACAGATTAAACAAATAACTCTCATTTCCCTCCAACTCTTGCTTGTCTTGTCTATTTAAACTGTAAACTCTTTGCGGTAGTGGCTGTCTCTTATTCTGCTTTAGCATAGTGCCTAGCACAATACCATAATCAAATCATTGTAATTATTATAAATGAAGAGAAAGAAGAAGCTGGCAAGGGAAGCCTATAGTGATCAGAGACTTTATCCAAGCCTAATAAATCCACCTTCTAGACATCAGGCATATTACTAAACTAGAATCTTTCTCCTTGAAGCAACAGAATACCGGACAGACTCCTACTTTTAGGTTCAGGTGATGAAGCCATTAAATTCTATTTCACCAAAATCACTTCACTATCACTGAACTACAGGGCTGCCTAGTTATTATTTACATGATAGGCAGCTGTGGCGTTACACATTTTCCTATTTTTAAAATGTTTTCCTCTTATGGCTGTGTGAAAGAGCCACACAAACAACAGGGAAAACAGACTGACTGAACAGTGAAACTGACTATATGTAAGGTCCTGTCAAATTGTGCAAAGCAAACACTGAAGAGAGAGAGAGAGAAAATATTTTCACTAATCTTTTAGTTATAATAATCTTACATGTGACTTGTAACAATGGTAAGAAAAACACTTACGCCCACAAGTGTGATATTTCTAACAACAGTACAATTTCCCCTGAGAAATAAGAAAACTATTAAGTCTCATCCATTTCTGGGCATTTCAGTGACAGTCAACTGGAAAGCTCCATGTGAATGCAGCACCCTAAACCAGGATTTTAAACATTATACAATTAAATGTCACATTCCTATCCACAATTTCTCTCTCTTTCTGAATGTTACCTTTAATGCTTAAACCTGCATGTACAATACGGCAAAGTGATAGTTTCTATAAGAACCATAACTTTAGATTAACTGACTTTTCCACATGTAAAATGTCACCATAATGTTTTCTTGATGTAGCTTTATGTGTTTAAATTTTCCTGTCTTTAAGGAAAAAATGCAGGTGCAGCTAACTGTGCTCCTGCCAACATATATTTAAATATGTGATTTTGGTAACTTACTGCTTTGTAGGCCACGATCCTAATAGACAGATTAGAACCTATAGTTAGCTGGCAGGGCCAACCTATGGGTCTTCTTTCCGTTTTCTTAAACATTGAAAGATGCTCCAAGCTCTCTCTAAATTAAAGAATCAAGAAAACAGAGATGAACTCTTTGATAAGATGTAATAAAACAAAAAGAAAAAGTAGTCTCCTCAAGGAAGGGTGGAAGCTCAACTGCTTTGGCTTGGATTGCACAGTGCACTAGAAAATAAACTATATAGAACATGCTTATTACTGATCATGGTAAGAAGGGGGGCAGAGAATGGACAAGATGTGACCTAGTAGGCGTTTTTAACCTAAAATCTCCATGACTTGATGATATTAGGGTTAAAGATAGTATATCAAGTTCTTGTGGTGAAAGAGAGATTACACGTTGCTTAGGAAGCAATGTGCAGTTAGATAACATTAAGTCAATTAAGTCATTTGCTAACAGAACAGCCCCAATTATAAAAGGCACCTCTCGCTGGTGAGATTTTTCCTAGGCCGGAGATAGAAAAATAAAGAATCTTGTTGCAATTAACATTATTTTGTTTGTTTGGTAATTAACACTCTACACATTTTTAATAAACTGTTAATGAACACACATTCTTTTCGCAGCTCAGCTGGGGTAAAACCAGCGACTTTGAATATCTCTAAGCCAAACAGCAGATATAAAACCTTATAAGGCAAAAAGAAAAGTTCCTTTAAATGACTGTACATGAAAATTCGAAAATTGTTAACATAAGATTGCACAGCTCAAAATCAGAAATGTGAAAATTAAGATTGAAAACAATCTTAACTCAGAATATTTATCACATCCTTTGTGTGATCACAAAGACATGTCTTCATGGCTAAAAAAGGTGTGTTTTTACACTGAGATAGTAGTTATTTTGCTGTAAAATCATAGTGGAGGCAAGGCTGCAGTATGGCTAGGACAGATCAACAACAGCTGCGGAGTATAATGTTGACCTCGCCTTGCAACAATGCAGTAAAAACTACCTGCATCTTGTCTCCATTAATATTCTATTACCTAACACGTTTGTTACCTCACTGTAAAAAATACACCCTTTTGGCAATAAAGACACAGACACAGTATTTTTCAAATAATGCAGGATAACGCAATAGCATTTTTACAACCTCAGTTACATGTGTATTTATAAAACTGTGTCCATGTAATTAAACCTATTGTAATTCGTACACCAAAAGGGTGAAGTTAGAATAAAACGTTCATCTTCAGCTTTCACATTTCTTGACATTTTAATGCTTAATTATGCTACCTTAATTTTGTATAAACAGAGTTCTTTAGATGTAATTTCCTGTGTTTTTTAGACGGATTCCAGTTCTCTAGCAGAACCTCAATCAGTGAAGACCAAGTCCATTAGCAAATTTGCCCTTCTATATTTGCAAACACCCATGAACCAAAACTTAACTGATTACTGAATACATATATCCATATCTATGCATATGTGGACTTTGGTAAATTTGCATTTTTAAAAAAGCCTAAATACATCATTAATGCCTCTTGCCCTGTAGCCAGCCTTTCAGCTTCCTTGTTGATCCCATATTGTGTTTTTTGACTTTTTCCTCCCAGTTTAAATCAATATCAGACCCTAAAACGATATTAAAAAATTCAGCTTGCCCATTTGCTTGAATAAATTATTTATTTGCATGGGGTAAAAATATTTTTTATCAGCAGCATAGTAAAAAAAGAAAAGGAGATACTGTGTCTGGATTGGTAAATATTCATGACAGTTTTGCAAGGCTGCTTTATAAAAGCTGAACAAGCATTTTAAACTGATCTAAAACCTCATGCATTCTTAAACAACTTAAACTGCACTAAAACTTTAATCTGTTAGCCAAACCCCCATTTATCCAAAGATTTCAGACCTCCCCTAAATCCATGAACTAAGCAGGGCTGTACCACATTTATAGCTGAGGATAGGAAAGGAAGAGTTAAAAGAGGAGTTTATTATTTGTATTATAATAGCATGTGGGAGCCCTAGAGAAGGAGCAGGACCAACAAACACAAAACAAAAAGATGGCCTCTGCCCCAAAGACCTTACAATCTAAGTTTAAGAGAGAAAACAACAAAACAGAGACTATAGATAGAATGGGTATGAGTGGGGCAAGACTACATTTACCAAGGCCAGAGAAAAGAATGCTGGCAATAATCGAAAAGCGAGATAATGAGAGCCTGTATCAAAGTTTTACCTGTGTGGCTAAACAGGAAAGGCTATATGCTAAGAGATGTTATGCAAAAAGAATTGGCAAGGTTTTGATACATCCTGGATGTGAGGATCTAGAAAGAGGTCTAAGTCAAAGATGATGCCCAGGTTACAGGCCTGAGTGACAGGCAGGATGGTGGTATTGTCCAGTGATTGAGAAAGGAGGAAGGGGAAGGCTTTGGGGTGGGAGAGACTTAGAATATGTGATCATTTCATGCATGTGGATTATCCTAAAGGATAATCATGCCTAGAAATGGATGGTTTCATTTGGCTTTGGGGTGCAGTAACATAGCTTGTTTTTTATTGCCATGGAAAAGTCTCAGGCTGCTTTCTAGGTAATTAGAAAATAAATACAACACAGTGGTGATCTGTTTCCTCACTAATGAAAGGTGTAAATTTCCCTTCTCATGTAACCAGCCATGGAAGCCAAAATGAGGAAAAATAGATAATGGCCACAAAAGAAGAAAGGCATCAAATGAGAAGTCAGGAAGAATCAGGTAGGAAACGACCCCTCTAAGGCCCCTGTAGGGGAGAAGTCTCAGGCATAACAGCAGCAGCGTTTCTAAGACATGCCCACATTTTTATTGTTTCACTGTGGAGACAACAAATGTAAAACAATCTTTGTATCCTTGCATTCGGAGTTCTACTGAAACAGTCTAGTGTTAGATACAATGGCACAGCACTTCACTATTAAGCCATGAGCTTCAAGAAGCAACTATCAGTCACAATGTGTCTGGAGGAGTTTGATAAACTAGTAGTTGATCTGCAACCACCCTGAGGCCAGGAAACCAGGGCTACCATTATGTGCAAATATTTCACAGGCACTGTACACACCTGCTAAAATAGCATTAATCTTCTAGCTACCTTCTATTCAATATGCTTTTGAAGTCCCATTTACAGGATAACACTCCTTTAAAAATGCTGAGGAACACAAGACAGGGGAGGAATAAGGGGTACTCTCTGTAAAGATAAAGTACCATACAAAGGAAAATTCACTTTCCATTCTATCTTATAATTCTTTTATCTAGTCTTTGAATCAGAGCCACTGAATTCATAGAATCGTAGGACTGGAAGGAAACTCGAGGAGGTTTCTTGTCCAGTCTCCTGCACTTACGGCAGGATCAAGCATTATCTAAGACCATCCCTAACAGGTATCTGTCTAATCTGCTCTTAAAAATCTCCTAGATGATTTATTCTAGTACAAAACTACCCCAACAGTTAGGAAGTTTTTCCTAATGTCCAACCTAAACTGTCCTTGCTGCAATTTAAGCCCGTTGCTTCTTGTCCTATCCTCAGAGGCTAGGAATAACAATTTTTCTCCTTTCTCTTTGTAACACCTTTTATGTACTTGAAAACTGTTACCATGCCCCGCTCAGTCTTCTCCAGACTGAACAAACCCAATTTTTGGCATCTTCCCTCATAGGTCATGTTTTCTAGACCTTTAATCATTTATGTTGCTCTTCTCTGGACTTTCTCCAATTTGTCCACATCTTTCTTGAAATGTGGCGCCCAGAACTGGACACAACACTCCAACTGAGGCCTAATCAGCGTGGAGAAGAGCAGAAGAATTACTTCTCGGCTCTTGTTTACAACACTCCTGCTAATACATCCCAGAATTATGTTTGCTTTTTTTGCAACAGTGTTACACTGTTGACTCATATTTAGCTTGTGATATACTATGAACCCCAGACCCTTTTCTGCAGCACTGTTTCCTAGGGAGTCATTTCCCATTTTGTATGTGTGACACTGACTGTTCCTTCCTGAGTTCTTTGCATTTGTCCTTATTAAATTTCATCCTATTTACTTCAGACCATTTCTTCAGTTTGTCCAAATCGTTATGAATTTTAATCCTATCTGCCAAAGCACTTGCAACCCCTCCACGCTCAGTACTGTCCACAAACTTTAAGTGTACTCTCTATGCCACTGTCTAAATCATTGATGATGATATTGAACAGAACCGGATCCAGAACTGAGCCCTGCGGGACCCCACTTGATATGTCCTTCCAGCTTGACTGTGAACCAACTGAGGATTACTCTCCGGGAGTAACTCCATCTAGGCTGTATTTTCCTAGTTTGTTTATGAGTAGGTTACGTGAGACAGCATGGAAAGCCTTACTAAGTCAAGATATACCACATCTACCGCTTTCCCCCATCCACAAGGCTTGTTACCCTGTCAAAGAAAGATATCAGGCTGGTTTGATACGATTTGTTCTTGACAAATCCATGCTGTTACTTATCACTTTATTATCTTCTAGGTGTTTGCAAATAATTGGTTAATTATTTGCTCCATTATCTTTCCAGGTGCTGAAGTTAAACTGACTAGTCTGTAATTCCCTGGAGTGTCCTTATTTCCCTTATAATAGATTGGCACTATATTGTCCTTTTCCAATCCGCTGGAATCTCTCCCATCTTCCATGACTTTTCAAAGATAAAGGGATGAAGAAATTGATTTAAAGGACCCAAATGTGTGGTAAGTTACACAACTGATCGCCATTTTGCCAACTCCAAAATGCCACCTCATCTTTAGAACTTTTTGTGGATGAAATTAGAAATTAACCTTCCAATATCTGAATGGGGAGTATTCAAGTTTACCTGAAAGTGTAAATTTCATCCAGGCCTCCTTCTTCCTCTAAAGCAAACATCAATTTTCTCACCATACAGATGCCTTCTTTCTGCTGCTTCGTTAAGCCCTTCCTTGGAAAAGAGTTTCTGTACCTATCAGAATGTCGACCATCACCCATATCTCCATTTCCATCTTCATCATCCACTGGAAACGGCAAGCTAAAAATACAATTAAAAATAGTTCATTTATTTTGCTGCTTAACTAACACAACTAAATCATTTTGGATGATTTAAAAAATAAGAGAGGCAAAAACTGCATCTGGATTGACTCTGACGTCCTTTCAAATGTCAGTTCTAAATCCGAGCAAACAGTGCCCTCCCAATACCTTAATTATAGCTGTGCTATTAGTCATTCCTGTAATAACTGTTATTCTGTATGAGATTTTAATAGCCTATAATGGCTGGTGAATTCATGAATAAAACTGACACATTTTCCTGTGTAGTAAGAAATGAGCATAAGGCCTGTAAAACAGGCTAAGGCCTAAGTGGAAAAACCCAAGTTAGCTGAAGTTGGCACAGGAAAGTGTGGATACTGCAAGTATACACATTGCCAAAATATTACTAAAATGTAAATTATGTAGCAGGTGCAAAAGGCACCAAGACACCAAAAAGAACTAACTCCCTAAAATGACATTTTGATGAACAGAAATGACTAAAAGGTGATGAATGGAGTTGTTTTGCCCAAATCTGCCAATTAAAGGTAATGGGTGGTATTTGCTTATGTCAAGAGGGTGGCAACTACCTACATTGAAGGGGGGGCAGAACGAAATTGTATACAACAATATATAAAAGAGGGTGTCAGAGGGAACAATGTTGTCCGGTCTACGAGATATTGGAAAGTCCCGCCGTTGGGCCGTGGCCATTGTAACGCCACATATGGGAAGCTGACCCAGAGATACTCTGTAGGTCACTTCTCATTATGCCACAAGCAATAAACCTGGCTTGGGTGCCTTTGTTGCTCAGCTAATCGGTGGCCGTGTCGATTCATTCGATCATGAGAGCTGTCTCAGCTATCTGCAGAGCTAAGACAGCACCTACATGGGGACACACGCATGCAGACTACACTGATAAACACTGGTAGCCAACACCGTACCGTGTCATGTCAGGGTCACCAGTGTCATTTTAGGGAGTTAGTTCTTTTTGGTGTATTGGTGTCTTCTGCACCTGCTACATAATTTGCATTTTAATAATATTTTGGCAATGTGTATACTTGCAGTATCAGCACTTTCCTGTGCCAACTTCAGCTAACTTGGGTTTTTCCACTTATACTCCTGTTCACTTGGCTTTTTCCACTTAGGCCTTAGCCTGTTTTACAGGCCTTATGCTCATTTCTCACTGCATCCTGTATGTTACGAGTCTGGGTTAGAGTATAACCAGGGACTCTAGATGAAATGATATTTTGCTGCATCCCAAACTACTATTAAGTTACCTAATAATCACAGAAGCTAAACTAGAAAAAGAACTATTAGGTGATCTATTCCATCTCCCCGAAAATACTTGTATATTTTCTACTGTTAAGTTATCTATTTGTTTAATTTTCAAACAAGTACCTTTGTGCTTTCTTCCATGCTGCCCCTCATGCTTGGGAGAAGCTCCCCATAAAAATTCACAAAGCTACCTAATTTCCCTCCTTTTCTGGGACACCCACAAAAAACCTGACAACAGTTAAGCTGCTGTTGTGCTGAGATCACTGCCTGTCATACTGACCAATACTGTCTCACTGTTTTCTTGTATTCTCCCATCTGTCTGTCTGTATCCCTCTACTGTCTCATTTTATACTGAGATGGTCAGCTCTTTGGGGAATCATAGAATCACAGACAATTAGAGTTGGAAGGGATCTTAGGAGATCATCTAGTCCAACCCCCTACTCAAAGCAGGACCAACCCCAACTAATCATCGCAGCCAGATGGTTTCTTAGAAACCTCAAGGAAGAAGATTCCCTAGGTAACCTAGGTGGTGAAGGTTACCCAGGTAACCTAGATGGTTTCCCTAGGTAACCCATTCCAGTGCTTCACCACTGGGGAAAGGGACCATCTTTTTATTTCTGGGTTTGTATAGCACCTAACACAAAGAGGTCTTGTTCCATGTTCCTAGGCACTACAGTAATTCAAATAATAGTATTTATTACAAGTAGCTGCACCATTACACCATACCACAGCAGATAATTTAAGATGGCTATAATTATGTGATGAAAATGACACAGAGCTGTGAAGGTGCGTTAGCGCTATTTCCACACTTACAAAAATTGCAGAGAGATTCCTGTTTTCTTCAAGTTAGCAATGATAATTTCCAGCTGATCCTCACTGAAGGGGCTGCTAAGGTCTGTAAACACCTCAACGTGCCGTTTCTCATATTTCTTTCCTCTTCAAAAAATAAAAACAGAAGATTTGTACAAATAAAAAATCCTGTTGCATCATTTTCTGAACACTTATTTTTTCTAATATGTAAAACTGTATCTCTAATAAAGTTTAGAAATTCTTGTAAAAGAAGTCCAGAAACATCAAGATATGCTGCCCGTAAGTATAACAAGAATAAATCCAATCAGCATGGTTTGTTCTTGCTTATTATTATTCAGGGGAAGTCTATGTCCTTTTCCTGATTATTTTTCTCTACCAAGTCATTGGAAAGCATGGTCCTCAGCCGATATAAATTAGTTTAACTACACTGAAGTCAACGGAGCTATTCCAGTTTATCCCAGTGAGGATCTGGTCCATAGCATTTATGGAAGGTGCTGGCTGCTTCCTCCCAGGCTGCAAGACCATGATTGTAAAGGCAAGACCATGATTATAAAGGTGTTAAACTGCGTATACATGGATGTTAAGGTTTTTTTTCAAACCTGTTTAGCTAATGCTAACCACCTTTTTTCTTTATGTAGGCAGGGCATTTTTTCTTTATGTAGGCAGCTGGGAGGTGTAATTCCCAGCACAGGTAGCCATACATGTGCTAGCTATCCTCCCACTAGTGTGCCAAAAATAATATTGGGGCCATGGCAGAATGAGAGGTGGTTCAGGCTATCCACCCACATACATCCCACCCAATCCCCTGGGCATGTACTCAGGCAGCTAGTCTGAGCAGCTGCCCATGCTGTCACAGACACACTTCTGTTTTTAGCACCTTAGCTCGATCACAGCTAGCGCATCTCTGTCCACTTGTGCTGGGAAGCATGTTCCCAGAAGTTTAGTCATACCCTTAGAGGCTACTTCTATATACTTAAGCTCCTTCCTAAAAGTGAAAATTAGCCAAGATGCTCCAATTAAGTATATGGATTTCATCCCTGGGCAGCTGGATGCAAGAAGTTTTCAAGAATTTACTTCCCTTATTACTCCAAACGAAGTCCAAATTTACTGACCTGAAGGGTACGCTGTAAATCTATTTAGAGCTGGTCTACACAGGAAAGTTTTGCCATTTATACTGGAATAGTTAAACCAGTATAGTGATTCCAGGATAAACACCCATGTAGATACTCTTATTCCAGAATAAGAGGCTTTATTCAGTTATCTTAAACCCAGCCCAAGTAACAAAATGCTTTCTTACACCGGAGTGAGTATCCACCCAAAGAGTTAAATTGGTATAATTATATTGGTTTAGATTCACACCTTAGTTTTTACCAGTATAACTTCCCTACGTGAGCAAGCTCTTAGTCAAGTGACAAATTACTTGGGGAGGTTGAGTCTCTCTAGTAGGTTTTTAAGAATAGCTTTTCATTGTGATTTTTAAAAAAGCAGCATCTTCCCTGTTCACACAACCTTGCAGCATTAAAGCGGAGTTAGCTCAGCTCTCGAAACTCCATTTCAGAATTCCTGTAAAATTCTGCAGTACTTACAGTGTTTCCTTTTGAAGCAAGTCCATGCACACGACTAGTGCATCCAGGACTAAATGAGTTAAGGACAATAGACATTTAGAACAAGACTGTCACAAATGTACACATTTTTCTCTTTATTTCAGCAGCTGCAGAGACACATCTCTTCAGGTAAAGCATTTTAGTGTATGACAAGCAAACTAGCAGCTATTAAAACTACCTTTTGCCTTTCTTACAACCATATCTTTTCCCTAGACTTTTAAAGGAAAGACTGTTACCAGGGTCCAATTCTGCTACTGAAGTCAAGAGCAAAGTTATGATACAAGCAGGATCGAGCCCAGTGAAAACAATAATACCAAAAATCTAGGTGATAAAAATCATCTCTTTTTGGTATCCATGAACAAAAACTTTGTAGTTACAAAATCTGACATCATTTCACACAATTCCCCTTTCCTGAATAAATATGTTTCTGACATTCTCTTGATACGTTTCTTTTCTAAAATAATTTCACTGGGGACATACTCCTATCTCTGTGCTCAGGGATCTGTGGCCCAGATCCACAAAGGAACATAGGCACTGCAACGCCAAGCTTCATGGCAACTAACTTTTAGGTGCTTGGAAAATCCCAGAAACAACACTGCCATCCACAAAGCCAGAGTTAGGCATCTGGGCTGCCCATAGAGTGAATGGGGAGAGATGGGCACCTCAGACTGCAAACAACAAAATCAGCACGCTAGGTGGAAAGCTACCTAAGCTAGCCAGTGAGGGATACCAACCAGAGGGTGCGTATTAAGCCTCACTCTCTCTCAGAGATAGGCACTTAAGTCCAGCCTGCAAGGAGTCACATAGGTCTGCTAGCAATTCATGAACGGGAGGGAATATAGGCATTCGGCCACCTAAGTTCATGTGGGGGCCTGAAACAAAACAGCCCCATGGGTTGGGGTGGCAGGGGAGGACTTCCCTTATAACTTTAAGCCTAATAGATAGGGGACTCACTCAGAATGTGGGAGACCCCCAAGTCCCACCTCCTCCTTAGGGATCAACCACCTCTCAAGTGAGTACCCTACCCATGACTAGGCCATAGAGTTCCTCTAATTTTTTCACTGGCCCAATTATTATTTAATTATTCAATTGTTTAAGTAAAGTGGAACAACTTCAAGTGGAGAGATTGAGGCAGACTCATATCAGAAGATTCCATAGTCTAGTGGCTAGCCAGACAGGTGGCAGATCTTTGTCCAAATTCCTTCTCTCTAACGGGAGAGGGGACTTAAATGGGGGGCTCTCACACCCCACTTGAGAACCCTCTCCACTGGGCTAAAGATTACAAGAAGACCTTCTCCTTCCATCCCTGGCTGTTGCGTGTGAACTCGCCTGAGGAGCCCAGATCCTGTAGCCATGGTCAGAGGCCAACGACCAGATCAGGCCCCCACATGCCAGATGCCAGATCTTTCCCAGTCTGGGAATTGCTCTGTGGCTTAGGTGGGAGATAGATGTCCAGATACAGTAATGTGTGTGGTAAGGCAGGAGACGGGTGACTCAGGCAGCCAGAATGAGGCTGCGATGGGCTCGCCCCGAGGAAAAAAATGTAGGTGTCAAGTGAGTTTAGGCACCTATAGGTTAGGTGGCAGCTGAACGGGAGTTCTGTGAATCACAATGGTGCCTAAAAATGGGATTTATGCACCTAAGTATCTTGATAGATTATACGCCATGTAGTAGAAAGTGAGAGCCTGAGACATGAGGCCTAGTAAAATAGGCTGGGTATGAGGCCTGAGCTCAAACAGTAGTCAAGCCCTTCTCTTATAAAACAAAGTTAACAAAAAAGTCATGCAAGTTCACAGAAACCGGCAAGAACAAAGCCGGTGCTGCAGAAACACACATTCCTAAAGACGTGCTAGGCACAGAGCACTCAGCAAGCAAATACCAGAAAGCTGGTACCAGAGCAGTCCAATACTGGGAACGAATGGTACAAACACACCTATCAAAGATAATGAGGACACACTGACCGCTCTCTAGGACCAGGATGACACCGTGATGAACAAGAGATGGCTTGATAATACGGATAGAGATGTTTTGATCAAGCCATCTGGTACAAGGTGAAGGGTGGTATCTTACCACCTCAGAGGGTGAGAACTGCACACGTCAGAGGGGCAATACGCAACTTGTTTGTATCAATATACAAAAGAGGGTCTCACGGGAAGCGTCTCTGTCCAGCCAAGGAAGAAATGGAAACTCCTGTCATTTATTGAGCGGGTCCATTGTAACAAGCATACAATGTGTCTGCAGGGTACTAGGACCATGCTTTGTCTACAATAAATCTGGGCAGGTGCCTTCATTACTGACACAGATCTCTGGTCTTATTGGATAATCAGTTGTGATTTGGTATTTCGGTTATCTTCACAGGGCCGGGACAGCATACACACTGGGAGACCACACACGCAGCCAACAACTGACAACACCCCATGTCCATAGCTCCTTACCCATAAGACTGAGAATATGATTCAGTTTGTGGCAACATACAGTGGACTGGCTGCAGGGTCCTCTGGTACTGCTCTGTCACCCTGACTACAGCTTGGAACAACTGTTTTTTGGGTGGAGAACAGAGAGAAATGCGAAGAGCTCTCAAACAGAATGTTCAGAGGAACCCTTTCAACCCCCTCGTCACCTCCACCTCTTTTACTAACAAAAGTGACTTTTGACAATGTATGCATTTCAGAGAAATGAGGACTGACTAATCAGATATGCCTCAGCACGTGCAGCTGTGTTGGGCTTCACTTTTGGAAGGCGAAGGTGACATTTTTTTGTCAAGTTTTAATTGGTTTAATTTGATGAAAACCTATTCTGCATTAGGCTTTGTAATGCTGCCTTAAAAAAAAAATTATTTGGAGCCTGACATTATCTCTTTGCTGTATTTTTTTTCTCTCTGTCTTACAGAAAAGATACCAGAAGTGGTCAACGGTTAATTAACTCAATACTTAAAACAACAAACAATTCACTAGGGCCAAGACTCCACCTAACATCTTATAAAGAAATTTGAAAATTGATTAATCTGGGAATCTGGCCCTTGTTCAAACTGTCAACTCCTAAATCAAATTAACTATACAAGTTTAATGGTAGTTATGACTTCAACAACACTCCTGGGCCAGTTTCACAACATGGACTTCCAGTCCCCTGTGCAACTTTATCTGGTTCACAGATTTTTCTAAAGCCAGAGAGGATACAATCTGCTTGTTCAGAGCCTGGTTGAATCACGTTTTGTATGTCCTCCAGCAAATCAAAATCTGGTAGCATCAGGTGTCTCTGCACAGTAATGTTCTGATATTGATCACCACTGGCAAGGGTATTCTCCGTACTATCTGTGCCAAACAAAACTACAGATACTTCATCTTTGCTCTCAGCAAACACCTGGAGATGGAGAAGGTACAAAAAATACAGTGTTGTACATACATATGTTAAGCAGAAAGCAAATTATACAAATTTTGCAAGTAGGCATCAATTAAAGCTCCATGACACCACATAAACAGTCCTTCCAAAATGTATGAGTATATAGAGCTAATTCATTTAGAATTAAGTTCATGTAGTAAACTGCTATGAATAATACTGATCAACATGTGGGGGGAATGAGTAAAATCATATCTCTGTGTTCCTAGAGTAATTCTACGTGATGCTAAATTTTAGCAGTACTGAAACATTTTATAAGAAGACAACACTTTTTTCCATAAAAGCCTCTTCTTTCTTAAAAAAGGAGCAGTGACCAACCTAGGTGCACTTGTCATCCACAAAAATCTGCTGGGTGAAAAGCCAGTGCTGCTCATACATGAAACAGTCAATTAAAATAATTCTAACTAGTTTCCAAGCTAAACACAATATAATAAATAATAATAATAAAAAAATGAAGTAAAGAATCTAGCAAGTCTCACTGTTTTCCTTCTTTCTTTTCTAACCTGTATCATACACAAACGGAAATCACACATACCTGTCGCTGCACAAACATCGTCATCACCTTCTTAGCTTGTTCAAATGGAGACTCCTCTCCAGGAGCAGAATTGCTCATTGCAAAGCCTACATCCATACACAGCACTATGGCTGACTGAAAGAGAGTACCAAACTGAATTAGAATGTGATGGGGCACACTTAAGTGAAATCATTTAAATGAGTTAATTCACTCCTTGATTAACATAAAACTTACATTTCGATTTATGACGTTACTAATCCCCATTGTTGTTTTATCTCCTAATTTGAAATGTATGTGTAGAGGATAAGACTATAGGACTTCCCATATTGATCAGACTAGCAATACGTCTACTCCCGTACTAGGTCTCAAGTCTTGTCTACGTGAACCTTTAGTTTGCAGCAAGGTGAGGTGTTAATCTAGCCTGCCCAAACTAACTGCATGAGCCCTGCAGACACACATTAACACTTGGGTAATGCACTTTGTTCTATCCTCTTTGTCTGCGTGGACCCTGCTGACACACAGCAACATTTGTTAATGCACTTTGATCTAGTCCCATTTCAGTTAGTCCTCACCAAGCAAGTGTGAATAATAGAATCATAGAACCATAGGGTTAGAATGGACTGCAAGGGTTATCTAGTCTAACTTCCTGCCAAGATGCAGGATTTATTGTGTTTAAACCATCCAAGACAGATGGCTATCCAATCTCTCTTTGAAAACCTCCAGTGAAGGAAATTCTATGACTTCTCTAGGCAGCTTGTTCCACTGTTCTACAGTTCTTACAGTTAGAAAGTTTTTCCTGAGATTTAATCTAAATCTGTTATGCTGGAATTTGAACCCATTGCCTCTTGTCCTGCTTTCTGTGGCAAGAGAGAACAAATTTTTTCCATCTTTCTTATGGAAGCCTTTCAAGTATTTGAAGACTGCTATCATGTCCTCCCTTAACCTCTTTTCCAAACTAAATATACCCACTTCCTTCAGCCTTTGCTCACATTCCATCCTTTTGACCATTTTTGTCACTCGCCTCTGGATCCTTTTCAGTTTCTCTACAACCTTTCTGTACAGTGGTGATCAAAATTGAACACACTACTCCAGCTGAGGCCTAGCCAGTGTCAAGTAGAGCGGTACTATCGTCTCCCATGACTTGCATGCTATACCTCTGGTTAATGCAACCCAAAATTGCATTTGCTTTTTTTGCAACAGCATTGCATTCTTGTCTCATGTTGAGGTGGGAGAGATTCACATCCCAGCTTGTCAGGAACTAAATGTTCATGTAGACACGCCCTCAAAGAGTGGCCAGTACCAGATGCTTTTGCAGAAGGTATAAAGAATTCTGAAGAAGACTGTAATAGAATAGTCTGCCCATAGGGAACATTTCTTCCTAACCCTGTCAATTAGCAATTGGTTTATCATGAAGCATGAGTTTATTATCCCTTATGAAAGCTGCTTTTAATAATTTTTGGTATGTTTTTAAAAACATTTTGGTAAAATTTTCAAAATCATCTATGTGACATAGGAGGCTGAGGTCCCATTTTCAAAAGTGCAATAGTTTTCTTATCTTGTTAGCACTTCTGATTATCTTTGCACAATGAGCAATGGTTTTAATTGAGCTATTCACTGTGACGCCTGGTCTTTTTCCTGTGTGGTAACACAGTTAATTTCGAATCCAGCAATCTGTATCAACAAATCAAATTATTCCTCCCAGTTTGAAATTATTAATATTTAATCTGCCATTGTGTTGCCCATTCAACTAGCTTTATTAGGTCCCTCTGAAGTTCCTCCATCCCCAGTTGTCTTGGTTAACATAAATAATTGTGTCATCTAGCTAAACAAAGCCAGAAGATTAATTCAGCAAAGGAACTAGATGGGCAAATCATCCATTTGTTATGGCCTTCGGTGGCATTTGCAAGGAAAGTGACAAAAGGTCAGTTTTCATTTTCAGCCATAGGCTGAACCAAGGATTTTTAAGTGCTCATCAACAGTTTGTCAGACAGGCAGCAAATAATTAAAATTACCAAAAAATGTGTTTTGTTGAGCTGCTGATAAATAGGACATTTTCTAGCTTGGAGTCAGTCATCCTTTTTTCTGAAAGGAAGGTACATCTGAGTGTGCAGCTAACACTGTTCACCCTGCTTGTGTGTAATGCCACTTCCCCCCCACCCTGTGTCTACCTGGTCTATTTTGATAGTAATTGTACCTTTTTGACCCAAGTGGCTAGTCAAAGCTCGGGGCCCTTCAAACTGTTCCATTTGGGAGGAGAAATTGATGATGAACTCAGATACATTCTTTGTAAATAAACAAGATTGCATCAAAGTTAAGTCCTGTTTCTCCAAACAAAGGAACCGAAGACTAGGAGACAGCTTCTCTGCTCATAGCAACAAACTCTTTAAGCCAGCACTCTGATCCAAAACTTCTTTCTAGGCTTCTCCCAGCACCACACAGTGCTTCCACGCTGTTTCTGCTTGGCTTTAGTTCTGCTTCTCTCTGTATCTCTCCCTCAAGCCATACTTCTTTAATTTGCTGGAAAGAATACTGTGGGAGACAGTATCAAAAGCTCGGCTAAAGTCAAGGTATATCACGTCCACCACTTTCCCCAGAACAGAGCCAGTCATCTCATCACAGAAGGCAATCAGGTTGGTCAGGCATGACTTGCCCTGGGTGAATCCATGCTGACTGTTCCTGATCTCCTTCCTCTCTTCAAAGTGCCTCAGAATGGATTCCTTGAGGACCTGCTCCATGCTTTTTCCAGGGACTGAAGTAAGGCTTTCCCAGATCCTCCTTCCCTTTTTTGAAGATGGGCACTATATTTGCCCTTTTCCAGCCATCCAGGACCTCCCCCAATCACCACGAGTTTTCAAAGATAATGGCCAATAGCTATGCAATCACATCAGCAAATTCCCTCAGCACCCTCGGAGGCATTGCATCTGGCCCAAGGACTTCTGTATGTCCAGCCTTTCTAAATAGTCCTGAACCTGTTCTTTCAGCTCTGAGAGTCAACAGATATCAGCTATAGTCTCCGCTCTGCTGAGGAGTTGCTGTGTTAATCTGGGTAAATCAAACCCTTTGCCTCACACTTTAACACCTGGCTCTCTTAGAGCTTCTGTAAAACTACATTAACATTTTCAGAGCACTCAGATCCTCCACTGGAAGTGAAAAGCTTTATTAGACTGAACTTCTGCTTCTATTTCCATGTAATACTGCAAAACTATTTTGGGTAACATTGAAATGATATTGCCAATAAGAATGAAGAAAATAATCAAATGTTATTAATTTAGAGAGATAAATTAGATTAAATTTATAGATAGCTTTGACTGTGGAGCAATACAGCACTTCACTTTCTGGAGTTTGTAGCAGTTAAGTGGTGGAGTGAGGAAATTCATGGACTGTGTCTGTTCATGTTTATTTAATATGTAACTATGTCACAACTTGAGTACAAAAATATATCCAGGTAAATAATGATATCTAGATTTATACAGCAGTCTCTGGTAACTAAGTCCCTAACTAGATCTATTTTCTCCATGGTAATGCAGCTCCTGGGCCATCGCAGAAAGGAAACCAATCTGCCTTTTCAAAATGTCCATGCAGGCTGTGAGAAGATTGTAACAAACCTAACACTGCCACAAAACACTGGGAAAAAGTCTCATTATGAGTTTGCCAAAAGTAACTTTTTATCCTCATCTTTTTTGGGCTTCTGAGATAGTGGACCAGAAAGGAGCAGAATTGTTCTTTTTCTGTTATCTTTTTTAAAGGTATAAAGGGACACATGAAAAATCACAATTTCAGCTGAACATTTTGTACCTACTATTGTAAAAAGTTGTACTTAAACTTACTAAAAGTGAAAGATTAAAGAGAAACTCTTCTTGTTCATCTTATCTGTGCACTTAACAGCACTTTGTATATAGTCAATTGCACTTTCTCTCTCACGCACTAACATGATATTGTTCTCATGCAGTGCAGTGCAGGGGGGCCTCACTTGCATGAAGGCGTTTGCCAGGACAAGTAACAAGGAAGAAAATAGATTAGGTGGCACCTGCACAAAAGAAAAAGGGAAAGAAGGGTAGGCCTAAATACCTTTTGGATGGACCTGAGAGCAACACCAAATACCACTCTAAGTATCAGCAAGAAACGCCCTTTTTTTTTTTTTTAAACTTTTCTAAAGACATTTTTGAAAAACACATGTCATTCTATTTAAAGGGTGCTTTCTGTGAAAATTGTTTTCAAAGAATTCAATTTTTTTTAAAATGTCAAATTGATAGCATCCACTTAAGGAATTTAATCTGCCAGAGATGTACAAGGATAATGCTTTTAATGCTCTGGTTTTCTGTGGGTGTGGGTGTGTCATTCGCTATGTTGTTCTAACCTTGTTGGTCCCAGAATATTAGAGAGACAAGGTGGTGAGGTAATATTTTTTTTATTAAACCAACTTTTGCTGGTGAATGAGATAAGCTTTTGAGCTTGCACAGAGCTCTTTCATCAACAGAAGTTGGTCCAATAAAAGATATCTCGCCCGCTGCGTTTCTTTTTTATTGTCCATTACTAAGCTTTGTGCACTCTTCCTTTGAAGTATCTAGTGCTGTACTGTCAGAGACAGGATACAATATCAGATGGACCAACCAGGTCTACATTTGAAAAGTGCTTATAATGGTTTTCCCTAAACTGATACTGAAAATGGTTTGAATGATAGATCAGAGAAAACTGTTTCCAATACCATTTCAGAAAACATGATAGACAACATACTCCACTAAGCCCAACACTCTGAAGCAGTGCTGAAATGTATTGTCTCACGTCTACATTAGTATTTTATTTTCAATATCAGCTTCAGCGATCCATTGCGGAAACCCTTCCCAATAGCAGTTAAATTGCCTAGTGCAGACAGGATTACCACGACCTGAAACAGTGTGTGAAGCTCTGTGGAGACCTAAGCTGAAATCAGGTGCATTTTACAGAAAAACACTGTAACAGTCCTAAATCTCAGTTCATGAGGCCTAGTGTCATGATTCTCCCAACGCCTAACTGAAGACGGGATCTGAAAGCAGGCCGCACAGCTAAGGGTCTGTCTGCATGGGGCTGTGGATGCGGATGTCGGCTCGTGTAGCCCTACCCGTGCCCGCACTAACTCACTAGACAGAGAAGCGAGCACGTCACGAAGAAGAGAGACGGGGCAGGCCGGTTTGCGCAGCAGGCGCTGAAGTGTCCTCGCTTCTCCTTGCAGCGAGCTGGCTGGAGCGGGCACGTCCACACGGGGCCATTCGCACCGCCGGCGGCGGCACAGCGGCACCCGGCGAGCGCGCCGGGCTCAGCGGGCCCGCGGCCGGGGCCGGGCTCCCTCAGCAGCTCCCGTCTCCGGCACCCCGACGAGCGCAGGGCGAGCCGGCGAGCCGGCCGCTGGACGGCGAGCAGAGGACGCGGGTCCGGCTCCCGGCGCTGAGGCAGGCGGGGCCAGGCGGCCCCGGGGCCGTCACACACCCGCGCCGCGCCGCCGGCTCCAGCTGCGCCCTTGGGCCATGGCACCCCACCCCGCCAACTGACCCCGGGGGAGGGGCGGGGCAGGGGCACTGCCGGGCAGAGGCTGGCACCGTGGGGGTGGGGGGCGGCCGGGCCCAGCTGGCGGGCGAGGAGGAAGCGCGGCCCATGGCAAGGCCGGGCCCTGAGACACCTCAGCGGGGCGCCGCGCGCAGCCCGAAGGATTATGGGATCGAGGAGGCCCCGTCCCGCGCTCCCGCCCTTACCTTACCGCCGCCTCGCGCCATCTCGCGCGCCCCTGGTCCCCCTCCGGCCCGGCCCGGCGCCTGGGTGCAGCGCTCTGCCCGTCCGGCCGGCAACCGGCCCCCCGCGCTCGCGTTCCGCCCCCCCTGCGGCGCCGGGAGCCTCAAGGCCAGAGCGCGGCCGGCGCGCGGCAGCGCCACCTAGTGACTGCGCCGCGCACGGGCTGCCTGCAGCCGCCGGGGTGGGCGGAGGGGAGGGAGGATGGGCGGAGGGGAGGAGAAGGGATGGGGGGGGAGGGGAGGGGAGAAGAGGAGAGGGATGGAGGAAAGGGAGGGGA
>ML675620.1:70321723-70356709 GCA_007922155.1 Mesoclemmys tuberculata | reverse complement strand
GGGAAGGGAGAAGAGGGAGGGATGGGGGGAAAGGGAGGGGAGGGGAAGGGAGGACAAAGGGTGAGGTGAGAAAGGAGGAGGGAAGGATGGAGAGAGATGAGGGGAGGGAAACAGGGAGCTGGAGCCAGTCCCTCCATTGAGGCCCCAGGAGCTCAGCGCCCTATCCCCCCCCATCATGGGGTCCTGTCGGGGTCTCACGCTGAGGCCCCCTGTGCATCCCCTGTGACTGACTGTCCCCGGTGGGTCTGACTTCTGTGTGTACCCTGTCATGGTGTTGCCTCTGGGGCAATGCCAGTGGCAATCAGGGACCTCCCCTCCCCCTGCTCCTTAGAGCAAAGTGTCCTTGATTGAGAACAAAAGCATTTCAGAGAAAACATAAATGAAATGCTGCACGCCTCTCCAGCCATTAATTCCCCGGCTCTGGGAAGGCCCCCCTGCGTAGACTCTCTCTGCAGGGTCTCTGTCACAGCTGTCTCTTTTGTCCCCATGAGAAAGACATTTTAGCTTTTTGTGTGTTCTTTTCACCTCTAGCTACCCAATGTCAGCAAACCAAGGCTTGCAGTTTATTTGGGACCGGAGACATGAGTCTTGAAGCTCACAGCTTGACCAGTGGCCTTTCAAGTATGTGTTGGGCTGTCCTTATCTAGATCTACTGTATTGCTTTCTCCACAGACCCCTAATAAGTTAAATCAATACAGTCATAAAGAAAATTCTAATAAGCCAGTACCATATCTTCCCCTCACTGGCCTGGTCATAGACAGTGTTCATAAAATGGTTAATAATTCATAAATTACTACATAGCAATTCCATGTCCATCATATGGCATGCTCATCTTACTGTCCAATGGTCTTTGAACACAGTTCTCCCCAAAACCCACCAATGCCCCAATCCTGTGTCAGCCTCCTCTGCGGATGTTGGTGCTTAAGGGATACCCGCACCCCATTGCACAAAGGTACAGCTAGACGGCTTAGTGAAAATGTTACAGGAAAGCAGGTGCAGAGAAAATCCAGGCAACTGCAGGGTGGAAATAATGCACTGTCTTGTTTATTCATTTGCTACTCAGGTTCATCACCCAGGGAAGGCAGGCCTTTATCAATTGTCATCATTTATTTGTATTACCATAGCACCTAGGAGCCACACTCATGGACTAGGAGCCTGTTGCGCTAAGTGCTGTACAAACACAGAACAAAAAGACTGTCCCTGCCCCCAAAGTGTTTAAGTCTAAGATAAGAGGCAACAGATAGAGGCAGACAGATGGGGAAATGCAAGGAAACAAGGGAACAATATTGAAAACAGTATGATCTGCCGTGGTCTCCATGCACCAGCATCTTAACCATCGTCAAGTTTTTTGTAGAAATCATGGCAAAGGAGAGTTTGAAGAATGCATTTGAAACAGGATAACGTGGTCTTGGTTTTCAGTTACTCCATTCCAGAGTAAAGGAGTAAAATTCCAGCCCCAAGCATTTGCTCAATATCCTGGTGTTGACTTTGAATCCTGGCTGTAGGTGTTCCCCTTAAACCCTAGACTTGACCTAGAAACCTAGCTGCAGGCATTGGTCCAAAACCTGACTTGCAGATGTTGGCCCAGAGCCACATCTCTCCCCTTTCCCCACTGATCCCTGGTCCTAGGCATTAGCCCAGAGCTCTTGCTCCGCTCTACTGAAAGGCTGGTGAAAAAACTGACCCTATTTTAGCTTTGTGCTGAAACACAAAACCAAGCACAATTACTGAAAGTTGAAACCATGTCATTTCTCCCCTCACCCCTCCTTGTGATCTGCTTTCTTCTGCATTAGTTGGTACCATCTCGTCATCCTTTCATGCATGTGATTTTATAAATATCTCAGCAAAATACACAGACAATTAACCCAAATACCCTCATTCCCCACATCCTGGGGTCTGTTTATGCCATCTCAAGAAACCCTCTCTGATCACTTCTGAATCAAGCTTTAATTTGTGATCTCATGTCCCCCAAGTCTACACAGAGCATCCTTGTAGACAGTCATCAGGATTGATTAATGGGCTCCATCTGGGCATGCCAAAGCATTTTTGGCCTGGATTGAAACTGGAATGTCTTTGCTTATAATGTCTGCCAAAGAGACTTGATTAATTGGCTTTTTCCATTTTACAGATGCCAGGCTCTGGATATAAATAATAAACATGTGAAATCGACACAGAAAAAGAAGTCAGGGCATCCCAGATAATCCTGCCTGCAGTGAAGGGACTGGGAATCCTAATCTCTTCTCACCTTCTTTAGAAGAAGGCACTCTCATTCATTTCTCTCTTTGCTCCTTTCTTGGTATCCCAGAAAACAAGGCCTGGCTTGAACAAACACAGCCTCAGGCAGTAGTAATGAGGAGATTACCCAGTGCTTGCCTTCATTCAGCCTCTTTCCAAATGACTGAGGAGAATAACCTCCCTATTTTGTTATAAGAAGGAACGCATTATCCAGAAAGCTGCAGCTGTGACCCAGCTGGGTAGGGTGGCCCTTTTCAAGTGTGAATGGATTCAGTGTGAGATGAGCAAGAGCTCTTTTGCCGTTCTCCCTGCTGGAGCAATACAACATAATGCAGATCCTGACTAAGGGTTCCTGCATCCAAAGCTGCACTGGGTCGTGGTGGGGAGTGTTGACGCCCAGGAGAACCTAGCCCAGTAACTTTACTGAAACAAATAACCTTCCACAGTCGGGTTAAATCAGATCATATTATCATAAGGAGACCCTTCTGGGTCCTCTTACAGGGCAGAGCACTAAGTACAAAGGCCTGCAGAATGAGACATGACCTGAGAGTCTGCCCCAGGTTTCACATGGTGAAGCAAGCTGTTAATGGCAGGCCAAGGGTACTATGGTAAAGGGGGGAGAAAAACAAGCTCCCTTCCCCCCAAGTTATAATGATGTAAGCCTAACAATGAGCTAAACTAGAAAGTGAACAGAGAATTGGTGCCCAAACCCTGGTGTTTGGGAATGCATCTGCTGAAATCCATGTGCTTTAGGACTTCCCCTAACAGCACAGAATATGGATTTGCAGCACAATTGTCTTTTCCCAGGAGTTCTTTACAAATACCTGCTCACAAACCCAAGACAGAGTCAAACTTCCGACCAACATCTGCATTTATTATCTCTGTCCAGCAGTTTTTGATTTTCCCCTCCCGAGGTGTATATGTGACGTACTGTCTAGACCTGCTCTCTTCTATGGCAAAAATGAGATTCACCCAAGAATCATGATAAAGTTATACAATGCTAATGTGATGCCCACATTGTTACGTGCTTCTAGAACTTGGCAAATGCTAGAAAACCATGACAGGAAACTTAACTCATTCCATCAGAGATGCTTGCAAAGAATAATTGGTGTCAGATGGTTACTTTTTCCCACCAACAGTGAGGCATTACAAAGAATTAACCAGCAGACTGTGTAGACAATGTAGAGAGCAGACTGTAGAGCGAGAAGGCTGAAATGATCTAGACATGTTGTATGGATGTCAAAAAAACCTGTATTCTGGTCAAGACCTTGATTGGATACCACGTGTTGGAAGACAGGAAAGAGGACTACCAATGACATACTAAAAACCCATTATCATGGCAACAGACTATCACAGAGCAAGAAATATGGCATTAAACAGATGGAGTTGGAAATATGGGATTGCCTCCTGTGTCACAAGGCATGAGAGCATCTAATAAAAATAAATAATCTTCTGTTGAGGACATCTGGAGGAAAGGCCCTGGGCACCACTGGAGATGAGGGAACGTTACCTGCTTGGAAAATAAAAACTGGGCTTTGACCCAGAGGACCAAATTAATCCTTGGTGCAGCTCCAGTGTCTTCATGGGATTGCTTCATGGTTGAAGCAAGCCCATGAATCATTTAATAATGATTAATCCAATCATTATCCAATAATGGCCAATAATCATTTAATATACCACAAAACTATGGCTTCTCTAAAGCTTTCAGTCCTTTTGGGCAGTTAGCCCTGTACTTTTCAGAAAACAATGGTTAAACCTTGGATCCATGCTTTGTGATGTATAGATTAAGGAGCTTGTACCATGTGAAAGGAAGAGGTGTGTATACCAGTGGCAAGGAACTTACTCTGTTATCTGAGTTTAGGTCCAGAGGGAGCCTAATCCACCTTGTCCTTCCTCACCTGAAAACACATAGCAGGAAAAAGTTGGCAAGACAGGTATTGGCCTAAGTAGAAGAGAATGTATTAATCCGGAGGAATAAATGGAAGTGCTCTTCTAGACCCATCACAAAAGCCTTTCTGTTTGTTCTCAGATACAGAAAACCCATGCAAGGGCTCAGCCCAGTCAAAGAGTAAAACCAGTGTTCAGTCACCCTCTGGATTTCCTTATGATGAACTCTATCCTGAAACTTTAACCCATGCTTAAATCTCCCTAATAGTGCAGTATCTTACTGACTTAAGCATGTGCTCAAAAGCTTTCCTGAATTGGGGCCTCAAATATTAATACTTACATGAATAACTAGTTAGTTAAATAAAGGCTGCAGGACTGGTCCCTAACAGGGTTTTAATTCAGACTGTTACTTTTTTGCAGATTTTGTTGTTGTTGTTTATTTTTAAGTACTTTAAAGAATATTTTGAAGGCTCAACATCAAGAATAAATTTGAAAAGAAATGCCAAGCTTCTTCTGTTTATGAGATCCACAGATCTGTTAATGAAAGGGCCCTCCAGCCTGCCTGCACCTATTGAGGGTCTGCGGATACGCCCACCCACATCTAATGGCTGCCCTACCCTGCAACCTAAGGGGAGGAGCTACCGGACCAAGATCTCACCTGAATTTGAGGACAACAAATGAAAAAACAGGCACAGAAGTGAGTGTCGCAGGGTCAAAAGCAGGATGCCTGAGGGAGACACCAGGCAGAGAACCCCAAACAGTGCCCACTGCTCCCCAAAGATGTCCAGGGACCTACTGGATGCAGCCCAAAGGAACTTGGCCCAGAGCCTTCTTACAGGAAGATTGGAAATAGGCCCCACAGTCACAGAGCACCTCTCTGTACAGCTTCCTCCTGCTGGTGTGGTGGACAGCCACTTTGGCCAGTGCCAGGAGGAGGCTGACGAAGAAGTCTTGCAACTTTGTGGGGCCATGGATGGAGCGTGCGTATATCAGAGGTGTGGGGGAAAGTGCAGCCAGCTGCATAGGCAGAAACAGTCCTGGGGACGGATGTGGCCGGGTACAAGAGCTGCCAGTTCTCTGTTCTGCCTCCACAACTACAAGGTTATCAAGCCTCCTGCTGCAGAGCAAAATGTATTTAAAAAAAGATTGGTGCCATAAATTTGCCTTCTAGAGCTATGGTTCTGGTCCTCCTTTACACTGGCGACATAAAAGGTCTGGTTCCTCTCTTACTGCTGAAATACCATCAGTGACATCTCCTGCCCACCATTGCAGAGCATGGGATGAGGGGACGCCGAGACTAGCTGGGCAAGGACACTGGGAGGAGGAGCCCAGGAAAGAGGCTGTGTCTGGGCGGTGAGGTGGAGAGAAGACTGGGACTCCGACAAGGAGCCCAGAGAGCGAGCCTGTGACTGGCTAGGCAAGGAGACTGGGATCACGAGCCAGGGCCCGGAAGACCCAGATGATGATGAGGTGGGCAGAGGAGAAAGAGACAGCACTAGGACAGGCTGGAGGGCATAGGAGAGAAAGGTCTGTTACCACTAGACCACACTCCCCTCTCATGGACCCCCAAGGTTCCTACTAAGTCTCACCATTCCTCTTCTGTCAGCAAATATCTGAAACCCACTGCCACTTGAGCTAATGGAGTAACTGATGTCAGTAGGAGATTGTCATCCTCTGTGTGGAGCAGATCTTGGAGTGGGATGAGAGATAAGCTTTGCCAGAGGTCTCTTTTGCAGATCTAAAGCTCCAACCTTGCTGATGAGTCATGGGGGTGTTCGTATGATGCCATCTGAGGGAATTTCTGGAGGGTTTCAGTTTGCTTTTTTAAAAATCTAGGAAATAATGTGCCCAAAGTCAAGTTATCAAAAGTAAGAAAACGCCAGAATTAAGGTTGCCCGGCCAACCTTAATTCAGACCCTTTTGTGTATATGTATTATACCATGTTTAATTACATGATCACATACTATTTTTTCCACAAAAACCCTGCTCCATTTAGTGCTCAGGGTGGACCATGCTCTTGGATGAATCAGTGAAAGAGGCTGTTGTCCATAAGACTGGACCTCTGCCTCATTTCTTGCTGAATATGGAAGATGGGCAGTGAATGAAGCAGGGGGTGGTAGGAAGAGAAAGCATGATCTCCTGGCTAAAGCAGTTGAGTACCACCCTGGAGACTGGATTCTATCCCTGCCTTTGCCACAAAGTTCCTGTGTGATGCTAAGGAAGTCACTTCATCCAAACTTTTCGCAAGTGGTCACGAAGCATTGTGAGCATTCAACCTGAGACACGAGGGTCTGATTTGCAGAAGTGCTGAGCGCTCACAGCTGCAACTGAAGGGAGCTGGGCTTTGAACATAGAAAGTGCTATTTAATGTGAAATGTTCTGAAAATTTCAGGCAGTAGGAATCTCAAATTGGCACCCACTATTAGTGGATACTTTTGACCTTAATCCCTCTGTGCCTTAGTTCCCACGTGTAAAATGGGGATAACAACTTCTCATCTCACAGGAGTGCTGTGAAAACAAATTCATTATTGTATGTGTCATGTAGTGATGAGCGCCATGGAATCACTCATGAGGAAATAAATAATTATAATCATCATAATTATTGCATCCGGTGAAGTAGGTTTCTGCCCACAAAAGCTTATGCCCAAATAAATTTGTTAGTTTGCAAGGTGCCACAGAACTCTCAGTGTTTAAATACTTCCATATTCAGAACAGGATTTGGATGGTGTGTAGCAAATAAAGCCTTGGACCATGCATTGAATGAGAAGGATAAAACAAAATATTAAATAGCTGCTCATTAACTAAGTAGTGTCGAACCTGTGAACTGAATGAGGCAGGGGCCCTGTGGAAAAAATAGCATGTGATCATGAAATTAAAGACTGTAACATAGTGTGTATGTAAAATGGAGCCAACTTAAAGTTGTATGAGCAACCATAAATCTGGAATTTCCTACATTTTTAATTCTTGACTTTGCAACCGTAACCTTTTAACATAGTTTTCTGGATGTCATTGTAGCTTAAGTTAAATTGTAGACCAGCCACTGGAGGGCAACATGGTCACACTTAAGCAGAAGAAGCATTCTCGCCTGTGCAGGGAATTAGTAACGTGCTCACCCGCCAGGACATTTATTGTAGTAGGATCCCAAGTTCGGGAAAGGGATTTATGAATTCATGAACTGCACAAAAACATTCAAGACTAAAAACAGCCAACAACCACCTCACCCCTCCCCTCCCCTTCTTGCATTCCCACATTTAAAAGGTTTAAAAAAAAAAAAAAGATTTTAAAAGGTTTTAAAAGATTCCCCGCAGCTGAGCCCTGACACACTGATTTTCTGCTCATAGAATTGTTGTCCTGACTGAATTCTAAATCCTTGGATTAACAAAGGGATTTCTAATGGAGATGCTGAAAGGCCCTTTCACTCTAGTGTTGTGAAAGGCAAAATGTTGCTCATTGTAAAGCTATTGGCAGCCTGATGGCTGTTCCTGCTAGTAAAATCATCCTGAGGTAGATTTTGCTAGGTTAGATGTCTAAAACTGTTCCAACATATGACCAGTATTGGGCCTGATTTTACTTATTGATGAGTAGCTCCTCTGGCTTCAATAGAGTTATTCATGTAAGGATTGCAGGACGGGGTCCTTACATGGTAAGTCAAGAGGGCTCTTCTATCAAAGGTCATGGCTCCAGGTTGGTGGGAGGAGTGGATAGCAAATAGAGTTGGGTGGATCTGGAAAAAAGAATAGACAAGGTAAATAGGTGAAGAAGAGATAATAAATATGGAGCCAAATTAAATTACACCTTAGACAGCAGGGAAAAAACAGGCCGCACTGTAGAACTCAGCAGGGCTACATTCTGCCCTGAGGGAGGCATTGGCCATGTTGTGCTATATGCTGCCCAAAATTAGGTTATCTTAGAAGCACCATCATACACCTCTTATTCGCTACATGCTGTCAGTTTCACATTCAGGTGATTTGTTGCTGTCTTGTATCCCTCTGTGTCTATGCAGTGGGTTTTTGTTTGTTTGTTGCCTTTAGCAATCCAGATGCAGTTGCTGCTTTCCTAGGAAATGTTTTCATGTGGGGTGCTTTCCAGTACAACATGGCAAAAATAATTAATTCCGTCAAGCGGCTGCATTTGTTTTGCATTTGGTTCAGCATCCATTAAATCCTCCCAACCCCACTGTCCCTGTCCCCACCCCCACCGATTGACTAGGGCCATAGATTAATCCACACAGAGCAAGGGTTTATGCCACATTAATCAAATCAGAGCGAGAGGTGGCTGAAGAAGGGGGGAGAGAAATTCTTCATCTGTCTGTGAAGTAGGCAGAAAGCAAACCTCTGCATTGTAAAGGCTGTTGTGTTAATCTCTTTCCTAACTAAACGGATGGCCCCACTCTGGAAGCCCCATTTGTCTTCCAGCTATTAGAAGTGGATTAGAGTTAGGCGAGAGAGATGAACAACTATCTAATTTGTGCACCGGGTAAATACAAACTGATGTGGCTTGACATGACGGCTAGCCTCCAGCATAGGCCTTTTTTAGCCTTTAATGATTATAAATAGCCTTTCATAGATATAAATCCTAATATGTATCTATTTTTGTTTCTGCCAGTGGAAGCAGCCTTATATAGTCAGAGTTAAGCTTAAATGAGATGCAGAACAGCAATGTAATGGAGAGAAGCTATATGCAGTTGTTGGAATCTCTGCCCAAACTGGCTCAGATTCAAAAGCAAAGTGTGTGCTGATTCTGCTTTTTGTGTAGATAACCTGGTGCTAACCCATAAAACTATCACATGTGGCTGTGCAAAATTGGGGTGAAAAGGTAACTGCTTTTCTGCAAAAATTTGGATTTTTTTTTGCTGACTTTTCCCAACTGTTTGGGGTTTTTAAAATTGGATTCTCAAAATAAATTTCAAATCTTGAGGTTATCATTCCAAATAGGGTTTATTTTTGAGTGCAAATGGACTCTCAAAAATGGTCTTACCTTACTTTATCAGTAGTAGTATTTTATGAGCTTTTTATCACATCATCATGGAATGGTGAGACTTTCCATGTCTTTTTGTTGCAATATATTTCACAATGTCCTAATCAGGCTACAGCCTCCGTGGACTGCAACCAGTAGAGGGAAACATATTTATCCACACTTTAGAGTACAATACTGTACCATGGTTTGCATTTGGACACCGAGGTAACCTTACACACACTGGATCAGGTCTGACACGTCATTTTGAAGAGGGCAGTGTTGATTCACGCGTCATAGGAGCCCAGACTGAGTAACCTATCTTATCATTATTACAGATGTCCTTTGGAAACAGGGCAACCCTCTGTCTCTACTCTTTGTCCCATGAGGACACTTGTACCCCAGTTCCTGATTATGCTCATTTTTGAATTACAGGAGTACACAGTTGAATACAACTATACAGGGGTGATCAAAATCACTGGCATTTATTGACACCTCATACACTTCTTCTGCCATTAAAAGTTAAAGAAAATCCTCAGGGCGACATAAGGCGACTCCAATAATTTTATCTAATTACAAAGAAGGGCAATTCGCTGAAACACCAGGTGGAAGGAATGAATGAATAACATACTCTCCTTGCGCCAACTAAACCAGGATTTGCTGGATTAAAGCCCAGGATTGGCCTGGCAGAAGCACTGCAGTTTGCCGGTCATATTTTGAATTGCTAGATGCACAGCTGCAAGTGCATGAAACATCCAGACTAGAGTAAAACAAGCCACATTTACTTTATTCCTTTCTAATCTGTATCCCCTCTTAGCTGTATTTTCTAACTGATCACCTCCACAATCTCAAGAATAGGTCAATCAATGGCTATTAGCCAGCAAGGTCAGGGACGCAACCCCATGCTCTGAGTTTCCCTAGCTTCTGACTGCCAGAAGCTGGGAGTGGATGGCAGAGGATGGATCACTCAACGATCGCCTGTTCTGTTCATTCCTTATGAAGCACCTGGCACTGGCCACTGCTAGAAGACAGGATACTGGGCTAGATGGACCACTGTCCTGACCCCATATAGCTGTTCTGATGTATCCCACCTTTACAGCCGCAGGACGATCTTGAAATGTTCATGAAGCCATTCAAAGGAACTTTGAAATTGGCACGTTTCACTGTGTGCTACACATAGAGAAACCTACTATAACAGGTCCTGAGGAAACACTTCCCGGCAGTTAGATTTTAAACGCATTTACAAACACAGCTGAGGCGGAATATGATCATATTCAGCATTTTTGTCTTGTGAAGTCAGATGTCCAGCAAATGGTTGGGAACGTGACCTACCACCAGAAAATTCAGACCTGTGCAGAAACTTGACTTCTCTTGAGGCTTTTATGAGTATTCCAGATCAAACTAATCCTTAGCATAACTGATTTCAGCAGAGTTCTACCAAGAAAGATTTTAGCCGCCTGTTTTAGTTGCTGTTTCATGTTTTAGTTCACTAAAAGCAAGAGGATTTATTGCTCAAGGATGTCTTTTTATCCTGAACTCAGTCTCCCTCATTTATTTTAAAGCTCACCCACAGACCACAACCAGAACATGATGAGATATTATGGGACAGTAACAGGACTGGTAAAGGGGCATCAAGCCTTGGTTCTCTGGATTGCATGTTCAAACGGAGCCCGGAAAGTTGTCGCCATCTGACAGCCATTTGGTGGTCTGTGTGAAATAAGTTGTGGGTGGGAGGGGTCAATCCAGTTTCTAAGGGACCAGTTATAGAAACTCCACAATCTCACCACAGCATTAACTGGCCCCCTTCTTAGCAGTCTCTGGAGAGAGGTCAAGATTGAATGGGACATGCAGACAGAACCTTCTTCTACCTGTGGCCTGCAGCCACATGAGAAAACCAACCATGCTACTGCCTGTTCTGTCCCAGTTCAGGGGAAACAGTAAGAATATCCAAGGCTCTCAAGCTGGTCTCACCACGGCATGACATTTGCATCATCTTCCCCCCCCCCACATCTCCAGATGATGGTTTTATCCCTGACTGCAACAGCCAAATCCTCCAACACTTTACAGAACCATGCCTTGCCTTCATCAGAGGAAGAACACAGCCATCCTGCAGTTACTGTGCACTATGCTTCCCTGTAGCACTCAGCTTATGCAGGTCTCTTTCACAGGGCCTAAAAATCTTGCTGTGGAGAATGTGGGAGATAGCTGTAATCTTTTTAGGACTATTACATGACCCTGCTTATTTGATGGTTACAGAGTTACTTGTTTAAGGATAACTAAAGATTAAGTCAGTCTTAGGTGCAGGAGCCAAAATGGAAGGCTTCACGTAATCCAATCACTAGTATTTGAACAATTGTTATGTCAGTTTCTTTGAAGCTTTACCTCCACCATGCTCTAATCAACAGGCTGGCTAATAGCCCCAGGGGTGGAGAATCCTGGTGAGGGGTTGGGTAGAAACTGAACTTCTAGAGGGGTTTAAAATCCTCACCTTTGAATCTGAGAGATTTTGGTTTGAAGCAGCTGTTGAGTCTGTGTATCGTCTCCTAGACATCGTTCCTAATGTCTAGTGGTCAAACAGAGTCTGGACTGAGGAATAGTCACGGTTTATACAGAGGTACACTGCAGGCTGGAGGCCTGGTCTACCACTGGGGTGAATCAAGGGACTCCACCTGGAGAGAAGGGAAGGGATGGGTCCTATTGCTTGAAAGGGTGCAGCTAACTTTGTAATCATGACACTTACCCTTTTTTTGGGGGTGGGGGAGAGGTGGGTGGTATTAGCTAGTAGACATAATCAGAACACTTCTTCCCTCTCCTAGTAGAATACATTGTGCATACAGGCAGGCTGTCTCGTTTTGCTTGGCGCATAAGCCTCATGCCTGTGTCTACTCATGATCCTATGCGCTAGTGCAACTATTAGAAACTCTTTACATATCTTTTATATTCCCCTGCAAAATGGGGATGGGTCAAAGAGGCGGATAACCTTGTTCCATAGGTCTTGCACCTTGGTCCTGTCCCATCACATGGGATCCTGGCCCTCCTCAACTTCCTGATGTGGCTGGAGGTAGGAATTTCATATTTGCTCTTCCAGCAAGGGAATTCCATCCCTCATGGTTAAGGATACGATTCTGTCATGCAGGACACAGATTCCATCACTTTCTGGGACTTCTTTGGCTTTAGCCAGCCATAGCAACAGGACTGGAGCCGCTGTCAGCCTCTGCCCCGGAGCAGCGGCAGAACCCAATCAGCAGCCAGGGCCAGAACAGCGGGCTGATAGGGGTTGACAGTCCCAGAGTCACTGCTCCCAAGACCCCAGGGCCACCAGAACTAAGTCTGGAGTTGATATCACCCAATCCCGCCCCAACACCTTGGATGTCTTTAGACATCCCAAAGGAGCAGTAAAGGATACACACCTTCTTTGTGCTTTGCCATTCAGCTTTGAGTCATTGAAACAAATGGTTTTTTGCCACCTCCCTGCAGCAGCTGCAAGCTACAACACGCATGTGAAAGCATCCACACTGGAGAGAGATGTTCTTAGTTGGCGCTGAGCCCAGCAGATACCCAGCTGAAGGGAAGGCAGCGTCTGAAGACTGTCTTGATTGAAGACAGCAGTGGATCAGTGCAAAGACTTGTTAACATCTGACACAACATAAAGTTGAGTCTCCAGACAGACAATTTATAACCATCCATCAGCACAGTTAACAAGAGCATTGTTTTTGGTTTTTTTTTTAATACGAAGTCAAGCAAGAAGGTGAGCGTGTCGCTCTCCCAAAACTAGATGCATCTTTACTTTCCACCAGGCCAGCAAGGATGGGAAGGGGAAAACACAATCAAAATCAACATAGACTGTTTCTTTACATTAAAAACAAAATCCAAACGGGCGGCCAGATGCACATTCAGCCACTGGGATTGACCCCTGTGGATCCTTGCAGTTTGGCAATGGCACATAAGCAAAAATATTTGAGCTTTCAAACAGTGAGGAAAGGGATGAAGCAAAAAGTTGTGCTTTTTTTTCATTACATCAGGTTCTTAAGCTTACAGGTACAGTGCAGCATTAGACAAGTAGGTGAGGAAAATAAACAGTCTAATGTTTTGATTTTAGAAAGGTCTGAATAAAGCTACTACAAATAGCACCAGAAGTCACCCAGGGTCCACTGAACTCAGTTGTGGAACATTCATTGATGACAACAGAAGTAGGCACAGACCTGATATTTGTATCCAAATAGAAAACAGATTATATATCATACAGGTATAAGCCATTAAAGGGGCTTCATAGGGTAATTTCAACATGCCAGCAGCGTAGCTGAAATGTGTGTATGGAGAGGATAGTTTTTCTGACCCTCCTTGGGTTTACATGGCAGTAAGGGGCACAGATTTTGGCCATTCTTCTCCAGCAGGCTGCTTGCAATCTTTATGGCGAATCCATCAGCAGAGCAGAACGCTAATATTTTATAAAGCTGTGTTCTGTCTAGTATTTCGCTCACAGAGGGCTTGGATGGTAAACAACCCTTTGTACTGTTCTCAGCTCCGGGTATCCACTGTTTGAACAATAGCTGAACTACTTGTCTCTTCCCTCTCCACCTGCACGGAGGCCTGCCTGTCCTCCCTCCCCCCACTGCAAACTATATGCATCAGACCCAAAGTAAACAAAAAGTCTTCTGAATCCGCCTGGTGCTTCTTGCAAGAAAGGAAGCTGGCAGTGTCCCATAAGGGAGAGTTCTCATGACTAACGGTCTCCCAGCTTTGTACAACTCCAGTCCTCTGTAAACCTGCTGTTCCCAAGTGGGGTATTTTAGACTGGATCAGTGCCCTGGGCCAATTGAAAAAGACTGACAAAGCTCAGGTCACTTACCTCTTGCATTTTTTATTGCTGAAGACAGGAAAAAGCAGCAGGTCAGGCCCCTAGGAGAACAACTCCAGGAGAACAGCTTTGTAGGAAGCACCACATTTGCTTGAATTGGCCTCAATGCTGCATAGATCTGGGATTTTCTTGTTCGCCCCTAAGAGCTAAGTATTTGCTATTGTCTCTTAAGGTTTGTCTCCTGAAAGAGATGACCCACCGTCTTTAAGAAGCAGCTGATAAAAATGAGACTGGGGTATAAGACAATTGTAAATACACATGTAGACCATATCTGGATCATATCTGATAGCAGCAACTAGGAGTCAGGATTCATGTTCCATTCATGGCTAGACAGGGGAGGTTCTGGGTAATCTCTAGCAAGTCACTCGCCTTCTACGTACCACGGTTCCCTACCTATAAAAAAAGACATAGCACCCTTACCTGGCAGTGATAATGCAAGGATTGACAGAAGTTCTCAGCGTGCTCGAAGATCCTGGGCTGAATGGATAATGTAATAGTTTGGGACAATTTGTGCTTCAGTCCAGAGTTGGTCCTAATGTCTTTGGTCCAGAGTTTCTGCCTCCCCACCATAATTACACCTACTCTCTCCAAGTTAAGAGCATTCATTTCAGAGTTGAACACCCAACAGTGATTTAAAATACACTGGCACTACAAAGTCAGAAATCTAGCTCCCAAATGTTTAGTGGCTTCCTTTGGGCACAAAAGCGTGCCCTGCAATTTAGATGTGCACCAATTTTTGTACAGGAAGTCCAAGGAGCCAGCTGCATTCTCTTCATTTCTCATGCCCTGCAAGACACAACCACAAATCAGAATCCCACTCCTTCTCACAACAACTATAGACGTGAGCAGAGTTTTGACCAATGCCCAGTTCCCCTCTAACTGGAAAAAGGGGTCAGGGTCAGAGTAAAATTCTACTGAGATTAGTTTGATGTGAAAAGAGACGAGATGATTCTATTCAGGGAAGCCGAGTGGCTCTGCCTGTGGTTGGCTTTAATCTCTTTGCCCCAAGGATTTTGATCTCTCTCTTTGCACACACTTGGTTTTGCTGTTTCACCAGCCAGTGTGCTGTCAGACATTTATTTCTCCAGGCCCCAAATTCAGAAGAGTGAGACTGGAGCAAGGATAGGTGGGGAAATGAAGCTGCTTTGTGCATCTTATCCTGCCTAGCAGCGAGTTGCAGAAGGAAGAGGTCAAGCATGCACACAGCTTTAAACAAGCCAAGTCCCCATGCTGGGAACGTCAGTGTCCCAGCTAAATCCACTGTGTGAAAAATAAGCTTTCAGAAACTCCAAGACTAAAGCAGATAACCCCTCCGGTTGGAAACAAAGTGCCTACACCAATGAGGGCCACATTGTCTGAACAGATTGCACACTGATTATGAATCATCCATCTCTATGCTTGTGACTGGGGGGCCCTTCCAGGTTGAGAATGACGCAGGGAAGAGGAAAATTGCTCTGTTGCTGCCTTTAATGTCCATACCTTGGGGATGTGGAATTAGAGAGCTTAGGCTCCAGGGCTTTCATGGGCACCAATTTTACTGCAGAGCAGTGGATTTCAACCTGTGGTGCATGGACCACTGGAGGTCCACAGACTACATCCAAGGTGAAGGGGTCTGTACCTTCATTTGAAATTTTTTAGGGGTCTGCAAAGGAAAAAAGGTTGAAAACCACTGCTGTAGAAGTATGTGTGCACAGAGTACTTACAAACTGCAACTATATTTTGGATGCCTGTTACTCAACCCTCCCCCCCTGCTCTTATGGTATCCTTCCCAGTCCAAAACCAGACAGGCATGTGAAGGAACTTCTCCATGAACGTCTCCAAAGGAGGAAAAAACAGACATGATAATGAAATATGGGAGGAGGGGGACAGACTTAAAATGAAGGTCAAAGTCCATCACCGCTCAGTATAATTAACTATACGGCGTCAAGAAAAGGGGGTGGCATTTCCAGAGCTGAGACACTAATGCATTTTGCATTAGCACTAAATGGCACTGGCTCAGGATCTTCCATTCCCAAGGGGCAGATTCCCTGCTCTAGAAGGGCATCAAGACAGGCCACTCTGTTGCCTCATGTCTATTGTTACCTGGCAGCTCTGTGTTCTTGGGGAACCAGGGCGCAAAACCCCTATTCTCTCTCTGGCTCACCTGA
Source organism: Mesoclemmys tuberculata (assembly GCA_007922155.1). Lineage (NCBI taxonomy): Eukaryota > Metazoa > Chordata > Testudines > Chelidae > Mesoclemmys > Mesoclemmys tuberculata. The sequence continues at coordinate 70,340,629 of ML675620.1, read as the reverse complement.
AGCCCCCCCAGCCTCTGCTTGAACCAGAAACAAAAGCTATGAAAAGGCTGTGGGAGACACACCTAAAACCCTCCAAACAAGGGTGATAGGATTGAGACAAATCCCCATGCCTCATCTACATAGAAGATGTAAAAAGAGGCATCTCAATTAGCACCTTGAATGGAGAACTGGAGCCTCATTTACATCGAAGATGGAACAAGAATTAGCATGAAGAATGGAGAACCAAGCTCCAAAGCAGGAACCGCAGTGAACTCTGGGATTGGCAAGGCAGGGATGCACTGAATGATGGGAGATCTCTGCTCTTGATGTAAATGAACTCACACCTACACCCATCCAGCTCCGCAGTTATCAGACCAGTCTAGTATTGACATGCAAAACACTGAATCTGCCTGGTTGCATTGTGAGCTCCCCCAAGGAACATTGACCATAGCTGGGAGTGATCAGCTCCTATTGTCCAGCATAGAGAAAACCACCCTGGGGTACTTCATTGAGACATTGTTTACCCACAAACAAACCTGGTTCTACAAAATACCCCTACCCAAGTTCAAACCTCTCTCTTGCTCTCCTCTTCTGATGCCTTGGCCCAAATGCTGCCTGCTTCTCCATTTCCTGACTGATCCTACTGTGGGTTTTGCCTCTCTCTCAAGTGCTCCTGACCCTAAGCCGAACAGCCTGTCTCCTGGGAACTTCTGAGCTGCAAGGAGTGGTGAGATCCCCCCATCTTTCCCAATTCTCTCTCTCTCTCTAATCCAGGTATAACTTTCCACTTTTGTAATCAAACCTGGGCTAGCCTTCTCCAATACCCCTACTGTAATTTTGTTGTATTGTGTTAGATTGTTTTTCTCTCCTTGTATGGCATCACTATTAGTATCATAAGTTTTATACACCTGGCAATAAACTAACTATTGTAATCAAGCTGGTTGCCAGTCTCTCTCTCCCTCCAAATGCATTTACTCCTTTGTGTTCTTGGCTTCCCTACCTTGCTCTGCAGCAACGCTTCTTTTACCTAAGCCAAAGATCCCTGGAGTGCCCAAAATCCTATGGGGTTTGCTTATCAAAGGGGGTACTGCTAGAACAACTGTGTTGCAAAGAGGCATATAAAGGGGGTAGCTGAAAAGTGCTGCTCTGCCTAGCCTATTGAGTCCAGAGGCACATAAGGGAGACAGCTGAAAGTGCTGTTTGACCCAGCCTGATTGAGTCCAGGGGGCACATCAGGGGAACAGCTGAAAAGTGCTGTTTGGACCCAGCCTGCTCATAAGTGTGCTCCATTCTGGTGCGGTGCAACAGGCACATGAGGGTGACAGCTGACAGTGCTGTGTCACCAGCCTGCTGAGTTCAGGGACGTATAAGGGGTCAGCTGAGAGTGCTGATAGCCCGGTCTGCTCAGACGCACTCAGTTAATCTGGAATGGTTGTGTGTATCTGTGGGGGGTTTATTTGAATCTGAAAACCTTAGGTCCTGCAGGATAGCTCCATTGGGAAGGGACTTGTAGCCATATGAACACACAATTGACACAAGCAACACATTAACAGAATCACCCCCCCTCTTCCAGGAAGGTAACCCTAATAAATAAGCATACCTCAAAGTGACGGGCAAATCTGGTAACACTATACAGATGTGTGCAGAGGGAAAATCTTTCATCAGTGCAGCTCTAAATACATGTGCTACTGCTCCACACATACACACACTGCATTCACAAGTACGAACTACTGGTTCTTGTTCAGTGCAGATACTTCTTTCTTGTGCTGCTATATGCTTTTGGCACAACCTGAGCTTTTCCTTGCACACCAAACCAGATATTCCGCATAGACGTTGCCTTTCAAACGATACATTCTTAGCTGCAGCAGCCAGACTACGTGTAAGGTCTGTTGCATTCATGTAAATGACTGAAACACTATTCCTAACGTATCGGTTTCTAAGACAACTTTAGTAACATCACACATTTTGCAATGTAGCCTCTAGCCCCACATGAGCACACATCTCCTAAATTTCAGCAAGTGTTGGGTACAGGGACTGACCAGCAGATGGATTCCTTTAGCTAGGTCTATATTCGCCATACATTCCATCCTTTCCACCCTAAAACTAAAACTGCATGTTGCCGAAGTGAGGGGTTTTGCCACATTTCCCCCACCTTCACCCCAACACACCTATACAGCTTCCACCCTTAACCCCACACCTGGATCTTCTCACAATTACACAAAGTTGTGGTTTACTAAAACCTAATATTAAATGGATCAGCTAGGCAGCCCTATGACATAATCATGCATGTTCACCTGACAACAAATGGCAGGCTCTCATCCAGCCTGTTGGTGCTCTGTGCACATTTAAGCCCCTACCCCCAGATACCAAACTCCCAAGTTTTCGTTCTCTGCATGTGCACTCAAACATAAAAAAATCAGTGTAGTTCTTTGTCTGGGGGACCATTCATAATACATGTGAATAAGAAAGTCAGAGCCAACCAGGACAAAGCCTCAGACTGCTGAAGTCTCAACACCCTGTGCAGAGCCTTTGCCAGACAGACTACCTGAGATATTGTCCGAATCTAGCAGCTCAACAATGCTGTATGGGGAGCAGTCTTCTAGGCCCAACTTGCTACACAACCAGCCACAAAATCCTTTCTCCATATCTCTCACGGCATGCCACCAGTCACCGAAGGACCAGGCAATCTGGGTAACCGCTGTATACAAGCCTAGGAAGAAAGACATGACCATGATTATGACTGGGTAGAAGATAATCAGTAAGGGGCAAAAGGTGATCTTGTGCCAGAAGGTCCTCTCTTCATTGTACACCAAGAAGATGTTATACCAAGTGATGGTCCCATAGTAAAAGGAAACCACAAAGGACACTATAAAGATGACAGGAAAGCAGATGATGCTCCAGAGCAGGACATGGGGGCCCCTGTCCAACCCAACGTCGCAAGTCTTTTTCGCTTCCGGTGTCTCATCTTTCGGAGGCTCCTTTGACTTAGCCAGCTCCTGTAGCTCTTTGTCTGTTAGTGTAACATGGATGTCCACCATCTGGCCCTTCTTCTTCCCCCTTGTGATCGTTCCAGTTAAAGTAACGTATCGGCTGTCTAAGGGCATGCTCCAGACACCTTCAAATGGAGATAAATTTCATCAACATTCAACATAACTTTTTTTTGGCAGCATGTTTCATGCAAATCTCCAAAGACATTGCACGGAATCGGACAATACAGTTACAGTTAAAATAATAACAATAAAAAGGAAGCTAAGAGATGCAGGCAGCAGATCACACAGGAAAATGGAAGAAAAGGTGGAGACATACAGGGAAGCTGGCCCAGATGACAAGAGTGGAGAAGGCTCCTGTGTCTGTACTGGTGAGGCTGTGCAAAAGGAAAGACGGAAGGCAACTGCTTTAGGAAGAGAGGGGACGTGGTAGGGGAAAGAGACAATGGGCCAGATTCAGAGGTGACTTTAAAATGGTGTAATTTACTCTGTCTTCTGGTCCCCTCGACATGTGTGTTACACCAGCTCCCATATACTCAGTGGGCCAAATTCAGAGTTGTGGGGAGGGAAAGTCTTAAGTTGATATCATTTGCATGACAAGGGGCACAGCATAGCAAGAGAAAGGGTGTAAGACTGTAAGTTAAAGCAGTCCCCATTCCAACTTACGCCTTCTAAGTCACACCAACTCAGAGCCGAGCCCCTCACACATTGGTTAGAGGGGTCCCAGCTAGACTCCCTTACACATCAGCTCTCAATTTGGCTCCAGGTCTGTTACTTAAGTGGTTGCAAGTCCAGAGGGAGTTTTTAAAACAAGGCTGGGCAATCCAAAGTAGCTCATGAAGTGACTGGGAAGCCAGTGGAGAAGGCTGAGAATACGGGTGGTGGTTATGTTTTCTGGACCTATGGAAAGGTGGGCAGGAGCAATCTGTCCTTGCTGAAGAGCTGGGATTGTAGGGGACACAGAAAAGGGGGTTGCAACAGTCAAGATTCAAGATATTTATTTCATTGATCTGTAAGGCACCTATTGCAAATGCTTCCAGGGCCCTAAACAGAAGAGAGACATTTCAAAAGAACTAAAGGGAATGTCAATCAGGCCACCTACAGCCCAATACAATGTGGCATGTGGACAGACTCAGGCAAACCAACCACCACAAAGGATCCATGGGTGAAAGGCAGAGGAAGAAAGGGGCAGGAAGAGGACAAAAAAAACCCCAAAAAGCCAAGGAAGGGGTAAAAAAAAAACATGCAAGAAAGAGACAAAGTTAGCTAAGGTGGGTGTCTGCCAGATCCCCTCTAGGATGGAGTTCCACAGTGAGGGACAGAACAACTTCCATCCCTAGCCCAGTACAGGAAGATTATACGGATCATGAGCTGGGCTGACTAGCCCAAGCAGAGCAACTGCCTGAGTTGGCCACTGGGGGGTGAGTGGTTGTTCAAGTCAGAAGAGGGCATAGGCAGAGGTGGGAAGGGAATAGGCAGGGTTGCCTGCCTAAGAGAGGATAGGGATGTTCCCCGGGGAAAGTAGCTCTTCGGTTATGACCTAAATGATAAGTGATGGGACACGCCTTAAAACAGAAGTGTCCACTGCTTGCAACCCTTCTGAGGCTAAAAAACACTGCAGGACAGTGGGTCTGAGGTGCAGCGATCTAACTACACTGTGAATACAAGTGCATTCCACATGGGGAATGGATGGAATGTGTGCACACTGGGTGTCAAGTGTCTGCCATTTCTCTTATTTACTAATCCACGCCCCACACACAGCACCATATCAGCTCCGAGTCTGAGCAGATGGCTAGGGCAGGAGGACGTGATGAGGATTCGCCCCCTGCGCAGAGATCTGAATCAGTCCTCACCAGGGACTTTGACAAGGAGTCACTTTCCAAAGAGGAAACTACTATGCTGAGACTGTATAAACAGGAGGCCACAGCCCCATGCACTCTTCCTGTGATGCTATCCCAGGAAGAGCCTCTAGAATCAACCTTGAGCCTGGGTTCCCTCCCATCCATTTGCTTTACATGCAGTTTTTTCTAGGTAGGGAAGAGAACCTGATCCCAAAGTCAATGGGAGCAGACGGTGCTGAACATCTCCCTGCATCAGGCTCTAATTTTTTTAAAGAGGGGGACCAGTAGGGAGCATATTCAAACAAATAAAGTGGCTAAGCAAACAGACCAAAAAATAATCCCTGGTGCCTTTTATCAGGGATCTCAAAGCACTTTCAAACATTAATATTTGAAGCCTCACAAACCCCCCTCCATTATTACAAGATAGGGAAAACTGAGGAACAGATGTTCAAGTGCCTTGTCTAAAGGTCACTTCAAAAGTCAGTTGCGGAACTGGGAAAGAAGGTCTCTGGTGCTCCCCCACCAGACCACCCATCCTGCTTCAACTAAACAAAAACCTAAGTCTGTGAAATGAAAATATTGAATTTGAAAAAAATATATATATACATATGGAAGCCCAAGAAGTAACTTGTAGCATCTGCTCTAATAAATGCTACATTTGAAAAAGGACTTCCCATGGATGCCCAGGGGATTCAGGGCACTCAGCCCCAAGAGAGAGGAGGAGGACGACACATTTCTGGAAGTTTTATCCTTCCCCAGACCTTTAAAACACAGGCGGGAGCCAGTGCCCGTTTCCCCACTGATCAATACGTTTTACGATTCAGTGGCTCAAGGGCTAGTGAAATCAGGGTGCCAGCTGCAGCTTCTGGTGATACGTACCATCTGACATAGAATTTCCCAAGAACTTGGAGCCTTCTTCTGAACTTCTCTCCCCTCCTTCCTCATCTGCCTGCTCCTCCTCCACCTTATTTTCATTCTCCGACCGATAAACTATTATAGACTCTGGACGGGACTCTTTCTTTTTCTTTTTCCTTCTGTCCATAGTGGCGTCTCCATCAAAGGTCACTGCTGTAGCCACAGCCCTCCGCAGGGAGCCTCGGTGAGGACTGTGAGTGCCACCCTTGCTGTCCCTCTGCACTGTTTCCTCCATCCCACTGCTACTTTGAAGCATCTCACCGGGCATCTCTGAAACACCTCCTATCAGTTCCTGCACTCCTGAACCATTGATCAGGCACTGATTAGCAGGGATGCTGTGGCTTGTGAAAGCATCCTAGTCACAGCATCCAACACCCATCCTCCATTTCCTACCTAAAATGAGAGAGAGAGAGAGAGAGAGAGAGAGAGAGAGAGAGAGGGCAAATAAATAGAGCATCCCATTTAACTCCATATAAAAGAGAAAGTTCCTGCGGATTTTTAAAGAGGCACTTCTAACTAACTTACAGAGTTAAGCAAAATTGGTTTAAGTGTGCTTTAAACTGGCTTACATGAATCTATATTTATTGATTATAAAACTGATTTAATTACACCAATATAAGTTTTATAATATGGACCGGGCTTAAATGTATGTTCCAAATTTAAATATAGGAAACAAAAGCCATCAAGATGGGAGAGGGTATTTAGTAGGAATGGACTAGATAAGCATGATTTGTTGGGAGATTTTAACATTCCTCTATAACATCAGCAAAACAAACAAATAATAAACAACAGCATTGGCAGTAGAACTAAAAAGGTAAAATAGACAATAAATATAAATGAAATTGACTAATTTAGGAGCTTGTCTGGACAACTGCCACAGTGAAACTATGGTGCAAATTTCCTTAATCTAGATAAATCCTAGATTTATTGTGCAAAATGAGGTTAATGCAAATAGAAATTGAATGATGTGATCTATGGGGAAAAGTAAACCTGACTTTTAAAACCTCTTCATTTAATAATTTAAATAATCTGCATTTCTGTTAGTAACAAGTATAAAGATTTTTTTAAATGCGAGTTTTACGTTGCTGGAAAAAATCAAAAAGACCCCATGAAAAATAAATAAATCACAATGAAGTATTTTTATTGTGTAGCAAAAGTTTTAATACCAACCCATATAAAAAACATCAGGGCCTGATTCTTTACTCAAGCAGAAAGAATAGCAAATATGGCAGGTGACCAGCTTATTTTAACAGAGAAATCTTCAATGAGCTTAAACACAAAAAGGAAGTTTACAAGAAGTAGAAGCTCGGATGATGACTAGGGAAGAGTATAAAAATATTGCTCGTGCATGCTGGAATGAAATCAGGAAGGCCAAAACACAACATTGACTTTCTTGGGAGTTTTGCCTGAATAAAGGACACAGGAATAGGCCCCCAGATACAAGCAGTGTAGACTGCATCCTGCTGGATGATCCATCCATCCATCCTGCATACACAGGATCCATGCGATTCTCAGATTAGACAGAATCTGGAAAATGAGAAACCTGATTGTGAGATAGCACTGGCACTGCTCATAAAATCCTAGAAGATGAGGGTTGGAAGGCACCTCAGGAGCTCAAAGCAGGGTCAACCCCAACTAAATCATCCCAGCCAGGGTTTTGTCAAGCCAGGACTTAAAAACTTTTAAGGATACTTTGGTGGAGATCTAAATACAACAATGCAGATTTAGATTGAACCTTTTAATGACTAGAAGACCTTGCATGGCTGAGAATTAAAACCCTGCCTAACATATGAAGCAGTCCTTCAACAGGAAATTAAAGACATCATCATAATTTACAGTACATTAACTGTGGAGAAATTGTTTTATTTAAACAAATGCTGGATAAATATTGAACATTTTTAGATTCAGCTGTGTGGTCTAAAACATTCCTCCCACAAATACAAGGCACATGTTTTGGGGATTTGGGTTGGAGTGGTTTTTTTGTGTATGGTTATTTTAACATTTGTGGTACATGAACTAAAATTTTATTTATGCTCCTCTCACACACACTCACACTGCTTTCTAGTAAAACTTTAACTGCAGTAAAATTTTACTTATTTTAATTTAATACCTGAGGAAAGATTGTGTTCAGCTGCTTCTGTGTGGCTTGAAAAGTTGAAAATCAAAGACCATTTTCTATAATGTAAACTTCAGTAAATTTTCATTAATCATCAGGAAGTGTGTAAAGAGGCATTCAAATGATAAGGTTCAGCAGGGCACTTTAAGATGCATCACATTAGGCACCCAAAAGTCATAAGGCACTTTTGAAAATCTTGTCACAAGTCTCCAACCATTGTGGCTGCAAAGAGAATCTTCAGATTGTCAGCAGAGTGAAACCAATGCAATGTTGCATGCCTCAGTCTGCAGACAGCCTAAAATGAGAGCTCCTAGAGCTGTTGAAATGCTCCATGTCATCTCAAAGAGGTGTTGACTATGATACTTTATTATAGTTAACCATTTTGATTTAAATAATTTCAATCCTTATTAAAGCAGGCAAGAAAGAAGAGGGACAATCATATTATGAAATGTACAAATTTTTCCAGAGTGGTATCTCAGTCCAGCACCTCAAGTAGGCATGGCTTCTTTTGTGGGTGAAGTTTGATTTTAGGTAGAGCTTGGGATAGTACCATGCGCCAATCCTAAATAGAGGCAAAGAAAAACAATATAGTAATTCTCCTTTCCCCTTCTGCACTTTGTGAAAAACCCGGTGGAGGGTGCACATTAACAAAAAAGGAGGAGTTGGGGTTAAAAATACAAAGCATCTAGGAAAAGGAGTGATTCCTTCTTGGGGACATTGCTGCTTCTCTGCATTGTGGAACGTCTCCTGTACATAGAGTGGCAGTGTGCTAGGGCTCAGGAAGTTAGTAAATGAGGTGTGAACACCCCCTACCTTCATTAATAAAAAAAGAATAATGGAATATCCTAGACCAGGGGTTCTCAAAACACATTTTTGGTGGCCTCAGAGTGCAACCACCAACTCCTGCTGGTGTCCGCTCTGACAAATTTTCCTAAAATACTTAATTAGCTTTAAGAAAAATCAATAGGGACAGACACATGTCCAAATCATTGTAATTTATTTACGTGGGGTTTTTATGCAGACTCAGTAATAAAAATATCATACTGATGTACTTTGGTGCTCCTGACCCCTGCTGCCTTCCCCAGCCCCTGCCCTATCGCCTCCAGACCCCACTGCCTCCTCTCGCCCCACCCACCCCACTGCTTCCCCTGGATTCTCCATCTCCCCCTGGAGCCCCACTGCTCTCCGCTCCCATTGCCCCAAGCTCCCTCCTGGGGCCTTGCACACCAGGCTCAGCCCGCTCCTTGCCTCTTGTCCACGCTGCCCAGTAAGGCCAGCCCTGCTCAAGCCCAGAGCCCCACAGCTGAAACTTGGGGGGAAGGGGGAGGCTGAAGCACGGAGCCCACTGCCACAACTCCACAGCTGAAGCTGGAGAAGGAGAGTTACGCCTGCCCCCACAGCCCTGTGGCTGAAGGGTTAGAAATGCTGTCCTAGAATAAAGAAATATTCCTCCCCAGGCACCCAAGCCACCCACTGATCTCAAAGACAGCAAGAGCCAGCTCTTGACGTAAATTAACTTTGGCAACTGTTCACATCAACAGGAACTTGTTTAAGTTATTAGAGAGGTTTAAAAAGAAAAACACACGCTGAAGGGACAAATGTTGGTGGAGTAAATTCACCCAAGCGGTGCTATTCTTCTGAGACTTACCTTCTAAGGTTCCCCTGCAAAGTCCAGTAGTAAACTTAAAGTTTACATCATTCTTTGCACCTGAAAGCCGCAGCACACAGAGCGCTTGACTAACCCTAATGCCCCTCTGAGATGGGGAAACTGCAGCACAGACCCTTTGCATGACTTGCCTGATGCTCAGATACCATAGTGATGGGCAACCTCCTAAAAAACTGGACAGACAGAAAGAAATTGAGCTGGGATTATAATCAGGGAGTTCTCCCAGACTTTCGGCCTATGTTCAGACCACACTGCCTCAAAAAGGGGCTAGTATGTCTCCTAACCATTGAACAGCAACCCACACAAAACTTGCCAGTAAAACTTAAAAACAACCCTAAAGCCAAAGACCAGGCTCTGTGCGGTTTTTTTTGGTTTGTTTTTTAAGTTTATTCAGCTGTGACCTAGGTTAAACTCACACAAAAACTTAAGCACAAAAGCTAATACAGTGCTCTCAGCTGTGATGATGAAAAAGACGTGCAGTTATGGTGGATAATCAGTTGAACATGAGCCCCTGTGTGACGCTGGGGCCAAAAGGGCTGATGCTTGAATGTATAAACAGGGGAATGTGGAATAGGGAGGTTATTCTACCTCTATATTTGGCATAAAATATTTGGATAAATTTGGATAAATTGGAGAGGATCCACCAAAAAGCCAAAAGAATGATTAAAGGATTAGAAAACATGTCTTATAGTGGTAAATTGGGCTCCTTAAATCTATTTAGCTTATCAAAGGGAAAGTTAAAAGTCAGTTGATTGTAGTGTATAAATCCCTACATGGGGAACAGAAATTTGATAATAGGGGGCTCTTCCATTTAGCAGACAAGGTTATAACAAGATCCAGTGGTTGCAAGTTGAAGCTAGACAAATTTAAACTAGAAATAAGATACATATTTTTAACAGTGAGGGTAATTAACTGTAAGAAAAACTTACCCAGGGTGTGGTACGTTCTCCATCAGAGGAAAGTTTGAAGTCGGAATTGTAAATTCTTCTAAAAAGAACTGCTCTAGTTCAAACACGAATTAGTTCAGGAAATCCTGCGTTGTATAAGAGGTCAGACTAGATGATCATGGGGGTCTGTTCTGACCTAAAATAAATAAATAAAAATCTATGAATCTATGATCACCCCGCATCACAAACAAATCAGCTGTCTTCCCGCCACACATCTGGCCAGTGATTTGCCTACTCTCATGCTCAGCCTCCCTGGACCGCAATGCCACCCTCTCTCACATCAGTAAAAGCAGTACATTAGGAGCCGGGTGCCCAGAGTACAGTCCAGTGCCACCCACGGGTTCCGCCGTCAACTGAGAGCTGTAGGGACAGTTCGCAGGCACTGGTGAATCTACGCCTGCTACTCCTCTCTGTGAACGTCTTGGGGTTTTGTACTCAGCACTAGTGAACTCGAACAACAAGCAGCTTCTATCCATTTATAAAAGCATCCGTAAGACAAGCAAATAGCACAGTTACGTGCTAATTCGTTTTAAAACTATTCAGAGTTGATGTAGCCCTCAGACTTCTGCAAAGGTGGCACTTGGTAATGGAAAGCTTTGGCAGCCTTGCTTCAAGAGGTCATTTCTAGCACTGGCCTTGTCAGTCACCCACTGAATACTCCACCCCTCAGAAGTCTCAGAGTGTAAGTGGTGCATGATAATTTCCATACACATATCATCAGTGTAGATTGCATTTCACAGGGGAGCAACAGAGCAGGCATGAATCTAATAATCCACAACAGGTGGTAAAGAAAAGGACAATGGCCAGGCTTCAGAGATAGCATGCAGCAGTTTATTAGCCAAGCAATTTGTTATTAATCTCCGTGTGAACACAGATGGAAGAACCCTGGGGAGGCTCTCCAATAAAAACACACTGGTGAGAGATTTTTAGATTTTAGGATTCTGTTACCATGCAGCAAGCTACTGCTGATGAGGGCTGTCATGACAGCATTACACTCTGTCACGCAAGACAAGAGTCTCAAGGTTTGCTCCTGCACCATTTAAGTCAACGGAAAGGCTTAAATTAAAAGATAAAATATTATTCTGCTCAAGAGAACAGAGTATGACAAAAAGCCTCTCAGCAAGCTGAGAAAATCCTTTGATCCCTGGTACATTAAAAACAGGGTCCTGTTCTGGCCATAGCCCTTTGGGGATTGTTCATAACAGAACTGAGGTGAAAAGACAGCATGCACAGTGGGTACTAACGAGCATCCGTTTTGAACTTATTTATCTTTATGGTCCCAGAAAATGTCCAGACAGATAAATACATCCAGTATATTAGGTGCTTCCCAGAGGTCCCAAACAGAATCAGGACGTTATCTTCCTAGATGCTGTATAAACATATAGCAAGGTGAGATCTCTGCCCTGAAAAATTTACAGTCTGATTTCAGACAAGGTGCAACAAATGAACATGCAGAACAATAAGAGGGAAGAAAGTAACCGTAATAAAGATCCGTGTTTACATGTGCCAGCTCTACGTTTGTTTATCTATTGAAGGGATTTATCTGGTCCTTGCTTACCATGTATCTAAGCACCTCACAATCTTTACTGCATTCATCCTCATAACTTCCCTATGCGGTAGGGAAATGCTATGATCACCATTTTACAGATGGGAAACTGAGGCCCAGAGCAATTAAGAGCTTGCCTAAACGAACACTTAATTCACAGCAAGCTGGGGTGTAAATCTACCTTGCACTAGCCTGACACACTCTAAATGTATGTCTACACTAGAAACATAAGTCAACCTATATTAGGTTGACTTACAGCCACCGCACTAATTACTGAGATGGTCCACACTACCCTTAAGAGATGCTTAATGGTAGTTAGCCCCACTTTACAGCTGAGGACACTCATGTGACTTGTTCAAGGCCATAGAGTGAATCAGGAACAGTGGCAGGATTACAGCTCAGGACTTCCCACTTCTCCATCCTAAACTCAGATCACTAAACTCAGCCTCTCTTGCACTTCCTTTTTGTGATGGACTTCACTCTTCGCTAATAACATTCTAGGATATATTCCAGGCAAAAAGCGTTAACAGGAGTTTTCCAAAGTATCACTCTGTTGTTGCTGGATGACATCTTCAGAGGCCTTGTTTACGTCATTCCACTGAAGGCACTTTACAGTATATCTATTCTACGAATTAGTTCTTTTTTCTTCACTATTCCATAACTTCCCCAAATGTCATGGGATAATGCTGCTATGCAGAACAGTATTATTAAACTCTGGCAAACACTGTACAAAAATAACTGTAAAAAAAGTCAAACAAAATGCCTTGTTAAAGTCCTTTGCACAACTTTCCCTTATGGAGAATCTGCTTGTTTACCTCTGTTTAGGACAGTATTCCTTCCTCAGCCTCCATGTTGCTTTGTCCAGGAGAGCAGATAGAAACATTTTCACACAAAGAACACAAAGCTTCCAAGCTTATTCACAGGAATGAGACTGGTTTTCTTCTATTAATTATCCTATGCCAGAAGTTTCAATGAGTGACACACATACATGAGCTTTTGAAGAGACTTGAGGTTTTGGCATTAGAATATACTCGGGGGGGGGGGGGGGAATGGAGATTTTCAAAGCAGCCTAAGTGATTTAGACACACGCCTCTTTAGTACAGTGCCGAGCACAATGGGGTCTTGGTCTATGACTTAGGTGCTATGGTAATACAAATAATAAACGTTAATAGATATGCTAAACTGCTTTGAAAATCTCAGCCATAATACCTGGACTTACATTTCTTCAAAAAATGGGCTTCAGTAAGTGGGCTCAGAGTTCTGCTCGTTTAACACAGCAGACACTGGGAGCTTATTTGAAAGGATTTCTTCTGCCAGCCTAAAGGCAATGCTATTTGCTGGATTACATGGAAGCAGAGTTTGGAAATAACCGTTTTTCCCTCAGCTACCCCAGCTTTAGGGCTGAAGAACCTCTAAAGGGGGTGCACGCACAAGCACATGTACGTAAGAGAAAGAACAGCTGCTGATGGCCAGCTGTTGCGCCCAAGATTGGCTGACCCATAATGCGCCGTTGCAGCCCGTGACGAGACATGGGGTGTACTGTGAACACTGACCTGTTTCAGCTGTTAGTATTAATGTAGTTCTCATTTTGGCAACAGGAGACAGATGTGGGGCCCGAGACACGGTGGACAGCATTTTGGCAGCAAGGTGCCATGCTAAGGAGATCATGATGGTTCCTCCACTGCATCCTCCGTGGACCACTCCCCGTCTCCTCCCCAAAGACTGTGGAAGTGCAATAGAAATACAGCAGGCTGCATGCACTGTGAGGCTTAAATGCCAAATTGGTGTACATAAACTGGAAGGTGACTTCTGGTACAGAAGGAAGGTGTATGTTGAAGGGAAGAAAACACCTGAAGATTCTTCTCAACACCTGGAAGATCGTCTGGAAGACAAAGACTTCGAAGACTTTGTCTGTGTATTGAGAACTGTGAGCTGCCTGTAATGTCGGTTAGGATAAGAGATTGCTCGATTCCAATCTTGCTTAGTCTGTTAAACTTAGAATTTAGACTGCATTTCTAGTTTTGTTTCTTAGGTAACCAGTTTTGATCTTTATGGCGGCTACTTATAAATACTTAAAATCTGTCTTTCTGTAGTTAATAAATCCGTTTTATATGTTACGTAAAACTGGTTTTGGTGCAGTGCTTGAGGAGTCTCAGGTCTGATTACAAAGGCTGATGCAGATCGACTTTTCTTAAAAGAAGTGGGTTTTAATGAGTTTGCACTGTCCAGGGGATTCCTGAGCAGTGTAAAATGATATATTTCTGGGGTGCAAGGCGGCGGGCTGTGCTGGTTGGCTAGCCCCTCTCTGTATGATTCAGGAGTGGCTGAGGAAGCATTCATCCAGTTGAGCTGGGTGTGTGGTTCCACACATGCTGATAGCTGAGTGTTCACAGCACCTGGAGGTATTTGCTGCTTGTCACTGGCATAGCTTTGTGAGAGACAACCCAGGCTAGAGAGTTAAGGAGGCACAGGGTCCCACAGTTCCAGATTGTACCCCAGAGATCCCATCACAGTCAGTTTGATCCAATTCTTAGTGGTTAGATTTCTGTATCATAAATGGCAATCTCCTAAAGGAGGCCAAGGAGTGGCATTCTCCACTCCCACACAGAAGTGGTTGCTGCCGGGCACAGTTAAAGGAAATGCTCACAAAACATTGATCAGATTTTTTTTAAAAACATTTAAACTATGGCATTTCTAACATTAGATTAAAAACTATTGCAAATCTCAATTAAAAAGTAAGTAACTTTTCTTGATGGTAGAGTGAAGGCATTTGATATTCTTCACTCTGATAAAACTCTTAACATGTAAGTGGCATGAACATAAAGGCACCTTGTAGATTTCACTCAAAGCCTTTGGAAGCTGAAGACCTAGTTTGCTAAGACAGGTGAGAGTTTCTCTCTGGGATTAATTAAAGATCTGTCTGATATAGTCTATTTGGGCTATGTAGGGCAGCCACCAGCAATTAATGGGGCTCTATACAAGATCATGGCAACCTGGCAGATAATTAAAGAATATCTTAGCCAGACTGCCATCCACAGCAATCCATGCTTTGCCTCAAGGGAGCTCTTTAACATAGACTTTTAGAACGTCAAAATACGATAGAAACAGTAATGGATCTGGAAGGCAGCATGGTCTGATGGTTACAGCACAGACCAAATATCAGAAGGCTCGAGTTCTACTCCCAGCGTGTTTGTCACTCATGTGCTGGATGACAATGGCATAGTTGCAAACACCATGCCTCAGTTTCCCTATAAATAAAGTAGGACTCCTAATATATACACTCCTTCACATTACAGTTTATGATCTTCAGATGAAAGGTGCTATAAGTGATTTTGTTACTACAGAGTTAATCTTCACAACACACATCAGAAAATTAATCATTAGCCCTATTTTATAGATGGGGAAACAGAGGCAGAGAGCCGTTAACTGATTTACTTGTTTAATTAGTACATATCACCAAGGATTATTATTACTGGTCCGAACTACCTCCTTTATTAAATAATCTCTCATTGGGAAAAAATATGCAGACACAATTGTTAATGATGTTTTCAATCTTCATGCTCTCATCTAATGGGATGGCTAGAGAAACTCATTTGTGTACCTTTCAAAGGTATTCAAAACACAGGATCTACCAGGCACAAGAAGGCAGGTTAAAAATGAAAATTATCAACACTGGGGTGGGAAAAATCTGCCTGACGTTTATTTTTTGTGAGGGCAAAGCTCAAAATAATCCTGAATGTTCCCTGCAGCAACTGAATGACAGATATTGGACTCATTGAGGGAACCGTTTAAAAATGCCAGAGCTCGGCCTTTTCTTTAGCACAAAAGGGGCTGTGTTCGAGACACTTTAAAAGGATTAGATGATATCACTTTCAATAATAGTTAGATTTCATCACACCAACGGATTTTTCTGAAGAGAGAATTTTCCATTCAGAGTATAGGCCTCAAGTATTAAACTGCTAGATACCATCCTTGTTCCTAGAAATGTATTAAAACACACAAAATTAGGGAATTATTCAAGAATAATTGAGAACCAATTCAAAATAAGAGAAAACTGGAAGCTGCTTTTCTCAGTTATTTTGCATAGCACTAGAGAAGATATAGAAAAGATAAATATAAAAAAATAATTTCTTCTCAAGAAACACTCAATATAAAAGAGCTGCTATTTGCTCGGAGAAACTACAGCTTGATAGGTGCATAACTGTGTAGGGATATGAATGAATGACGCTGTAAGTAAGGAGTTATGAGGTAAATTATGACTCTCAAATATTATTTTAAGCACACTTCAGAACATAAATGCAAGCACTGATTTTTCTTGTGAGCAATTTAAATCTCATGATGAAGGCTTTACAAAATTCTTAAGAATTGTTAAAAAGAACGAGGTCAATTAAGGATAAAGCTCCAAGAAACACAATTTCAAAGCAATGCATTTATTTTATGGTATATATGATTCTTTTCTTTTTTTAAAAAACCCCCCAGAGTTTTGGCAGCATTTCTCCTCTGAAAAACATTTCATTGGCTTAAGAGGGAATATACATGCATGTAAAAATCATCTCCTTTTGCTTCTTTTAAAAGCTATTTCCCCTTGAAAGGGACTGGGCAGGAATCCACCAGCTTTAAAAGAGGGATGGGGGAATGCAGCTAAGAATAGATCAGACTGCAGGGGTGGGGGAAGTCTTAGAAGGGGAGGGGGCTGAGCGGGTTTGTCCTACTGCCTGAGAGAACTGCAGTCTCAGCTGCTGGGTAGGATGTATTTTTTGTCCACTAGCAGCAAAAGAGAAAAATATATACATCTGATTAAGTCTTTTTATTCCACTCAATAAAACATGTAACCCATCCCAGCTGACTCAATGAGGCCCAACGTCTGAGTGACCTGGACAAGACTGCAGTTTTGGAAAAGGTAGCAAAAAATGCCATTTGTAGTCATTATCTCCTCCTTTCCTCTTGTACCATGTCACTGAATGCATAGAAATGAATCCCATTTATTTCAGAGGCAGCGAGAGACTTCTCCAGTTCTTTGCACAACACTGCCCGCCCGGTGCCCAGGAGAATGGGGGAGGGTTTGCTGAGCTCAGTTCATAGAAACAGAAGGTCCTCTAGTCCAACACACTGCTCAAAGCAGGACCAACCCCAACTAAATCAGCCCAGCCAGGGCTTTCTCAAACCACACCTTAAAAACCTCTAAGGATGGAGATTCCACCACCTCCCTAGGTAACCCATCCCAGTACTTCATCACCCTCCTAGTGAAAAAGTTTTTCCTAATATCCAACCTAGACCTCCCCCCTGCAAATTCCATTTGTTGCTGTCCAGGATTCAGGGAGACCCTCCCCCTCCCTTTTTTTTGTTGCAGAGAGGAACAGGCTAAAAATTTTGCCCTTCTGTCTAAAGTTTGCTCCCATGCAAGCATGCCTACAAGGAGAACCCTTTTCCAGCTTGCCTACACACCCTGAATTCTGATCGGCAATGGGGTAACTCTTCTCCAACGTGCATGCCTGCAAGGTACCATCACATGCACAACATAATTCTGGGAGATGAAATCCCTCTCCAAGATGCCTGCAAGCCCTTCGCATGTGCGAGGATGAACCCTTCTCCAACCTGCATGACTGCAAGGAACCCTAGTCATAGGCATACATCTGCAAGACGAAATGTCTGCAAAAGGCATGGATGGAGTCCTCATACACAGACGAGGGTGGAGGGGTGGGGTAATGCTCTATAGACAATAAACCTCTCCTATCTGTATATTATTCAACCTGATAAGGCAGGTCATTAGGAGCAAGGTGGCATGTGCTCCCCAACTGCAGCTTGGAGTCTGTAGAAGGTGGTGCCTCCCTCCCCCCTCTCCCCTCCCCCCACGTATTTAAAACTGCAGCACCACTTCCAGGGGGCGATGGGGGGGGGAGAACTCCGAGAGAAATTCCTTACCTAGGAATTTCAAAGGTGCAATCGGGCGAGGGAGGAATAAATAGGCGGGTCCGGGCCCGTCACATGAAGTAAGATACAGAAGAGAAAATTACCTTCAATGCAGCAAGGTACCTGAAATGAAATCAAACTTACCTGCTTCCCCCGCCCCTCCAGCTGGTTCTGCGGTGGGGTAGGATGCTTCCGTCCCCTGCTAGTCTGCAATGCGGGGTCTGCAATGGGATGGAAGGGCGGAGTGGATACTCCTGATCCCAGCTGGGTTGCAAGGGAGAGGAGGGAGGGTAGGTAGCTCCTGTCCCCAGCTAGGTCTGCGGGGGAGGGGAAGATGCTCCCTTCTCCCAGCTGGGTTGCAAGAGGGATGAGGGGGTTGCAATGGAGATGGGAGGGGGGTAGATGCTCCTGTCCTCCAGGTGAGTTGCAAGGAGATGGGGGGAGACGCTCCCGTCCCCCAGCTAGGTTGCAGTGGGAGGGGGGTCTGCAGGGGAGATGGGGGGGTTGCAATGGGAGGGGGTCTGCAGTGGAGATGGGGGGTTGCAATGGGAGGGGGTCTGCAGTGGAGATGGGGGCTGCAAGGGGACTCCCAAGGGGAGGGGGGGACGCTCCCGTCCCCCAGCCGGTCCGCAGTGTGGGGCGCACGCTCCCGCCGGGCCCCGCCGAGGGCGCTGTCCCCAGCCCGGCTCACGGGCCCCCAGCGCAGCCTCCCTCCGCGTGACGGTGGCCGGGCCTGGGGGCGGGGCCGCGGGGGAGCCGATGGGGCGGGGCCGCGCGGCGGTCACGCGGCGCGGCGAAGATGGCGGGCGGCGGCGGGGGCTGCCGGGCCTTGGCGGCCGGGCTGTTCCGTGACCGGGTGGCCGTCGTGACCGGCGGCGGCACCGGCATCGGCAAGGCCGTCAGCGCCGACCTGCTGGGCCTCGGTGGGGCGCGGGGACCGAGGGGGGCCCGCGGGCGGGGAAGGAGGGGGCGGGGCTCGCGGGCGGAGAACCGTTGGGC
>ML675620.1:70304197-70321713 GCA_007922155.1 Mesoclemmys tuberculata | reverse complement strand
GGGGCGGGGCTCGCGGGCGGAGAACCGTTGGGCGCGGGCCCTTCCCCTGAGGGGCTGGGGGCGAAGGAATGGGGTTCCTCCAGAGTAGGGCACAGGGTGGGCCCTGGGGGGAAGGAAGCAGGGCCCCCTGCCCAGTGGAGGAAGCCACCCTGGTCCCTCTCCGGGATGCTTTACAAACACGAATTCAGTCCACCGCCCCACCCCCGTGATCTGGGTCTCTTGCAGGGATCAGGGGAGGGGGAAACTGAGGCACGCAACATGACTCCAGTAACTTGCCTAAGGTTCCCTGGCAAAGGTGTGGCAGAGGCGGAGACAGATGCCAGATCATTTAACGCCCAGCTCTAGAGACTGGGCAAGCCCAGGGCTGGTGGGGAGCCCTGTACCTAATCACATGTTGTTGTTCTCCGATCCTTGGAGGCCTGGTCTCAAAATCCTCACCTGGGATAAGATCCAAGCCTGTGGTGGTACAGTGGCAGATGGAAATGCGTTTGTTGTGGTGTTGGGGACTTAGCAGGGAAACAAAAGTTGCACCAGTTTAAGGAACTCCCACTTTGTAACTGGCACAAGCACCTCATAGTTGTAAACAAAATTAAGTGGATGAACAGTCTTAAATCAAAACAGCGGGAGTCCTCTAGCACCTTAAAGACTCACAAATTTCTGCCAGCATAAGCTTTTGTGGGCTGCAGCCCTCTTTGTCAGTTGCAGCCCACAAAAGCTTATGCTGGCAGAAATTTGTGGGTCTTTAAGGTGCTACAGGACTCTCGTTTTTGCTGTATACAGACTAGCATGGCTACCCCCTCTGGAATTCTTAAATCAGTTTAGCTTAATTTGGTAATTTACTCGATTTAAAAATCAATAGAGATGAACTAGTACAAATTTGGTAGTAAAGTGATGCTTCAGTCTCTGAACTTCCTATATCTGCTGCAAGAGCCTTTAAAACTCGAGTGCCTTAGAATTGCCATCTCACCTGTAAGCTTGGAGGAAAGGCATGCCTCATGTAAATAGCCATGCCAAAGTGTTTTGATGTTACAATATACATCTTGTTGGCATGGGTGTGTCATGGACTTGCTTTTTTAAATCTCTGGTCCAGGACTACTGCCTGGAAGATTTTATTTGTCCCTGGTCTGTTTGTAATAGTCCATGGCTAAGCTCCTTGGAACACATTTCCACAGTATTTCAATACCCAATATTTTGCAGTGACTGTTGTTAGAGTTCTGGGGCCTAGTCCTAAAATGCTTACTACTGGGCATAGCACTTATTACTATGAGAACATTCACTGATTTCCATGGGTACACTCTTGGTAGTTAGCACAGTGCCTGGTAATAAAGAATCGGCAAGAATGAACCTTTAATGCTTTGCATCAGCTGAAATCTGAGCATAGGAACTTTGCCAGTGTTGTTTATTTCTAATCCATGTAGTTGGCAAGGTATGTACCTAAAGCCTGCAATGGTGTTGCTTTGGCATAGGTCAAGACTAGAATCTAATATGTCATATATATCCACATAACTCTTGTTTTTTCTTTTGTAAATCATAAGCAGAAACTAGTTGGTTATTCCCATTTGCTACTTTGAATATATTACAGTTTTCATCAAATATAAGTGCCATATTTCACTTAGATGTACAGATAGTTAATATTGTTTTGTTTGCTCTTGTTCATTGGCTCATCTTTCATACATCTTTGCTGAATTAGTGTTACCTGTTAACTGGTGGTCAGAAATGCTCCTTCTGGAATGGCAAGACTTTGAACTCTGCTGCTTTAAGTGGCACTCAAAGTTCAGGAATAATTTGACTCTTTCAGTCAGGTTGTTGTGAAAAGGACTGGAGTTCCTGCTAACAGGCAGGAGACTTGAGTCTGATCAGGACTTATGAGTCTGCTAGCATAAGACGATAGCACTGGGTGACTGAAACACTAATTTCTAGGGGCATGCTGCTGGCATACTTCCCTCTGTGTTAGTGTCAGGAACTAACGAGAAATCAAATTCACCCCTGGCGCAAATCTACAGAAATTAGTAGAGTTGCACCAGGGATGAATTTGGCCTGGTTTGTGTACTTCATAGAGTTAAACCTTAAATGAAGTTTCAAAGTAGTCTTGAACACTGACAGACTATGTGAATCTAGTTTGCTTGAAGGCGTCTAGATCTTAGTGAACAAGTGTCCATACATGGTGCCAACTGTAGTGTTATTTTGCTAACTGGCTCTCACCGCCCTGCATGTTGAGTTTTGAAAGCCAAAGATTAAAAGGGTCATGGAAACTGAGCTCCTTCTCTTCCCGCTCTATCCAGCTCAGGGTGGTAAGGAACACTGGAGCAACATATGGGGAAGCTTTCAGTACTGCTCTCCATAATGTATCTCTTCTGCATGTAAAGAAGTTTAGTCTCCAGGGCCGTAACCCAGCAATGTTTTTGAGCATTAGATTAATATACTACTAACTGAGCTCCAGTAAATTGGGTTTTGTGTGTGTGTTGCTACAAGTGTTTTAAGTAACTTTGTTTGAACATTTTTTTATTAACAGTTCTGAGGGTAATAATTCATAGGTGAGGCAGCCTTGGGTACAGAAAACAAAGTAATGACTGAATGTGCTGGGTTTATTCAGTAACTTACAGGCCTCCTTAATAACTCTAGCAGCTGGAGAGCAGAGTGGAAGCAATTTGCAGCCAAATTTTCAATCACTCCTAGTACCTTGGGACCCTGCAAATAAGCCTTACTTCGATTGTAGATCCTTCTTACCTCCAGAACTTAAATGAGGGAAAGAGATAAGAACCCATGAGACCAGAAAGTAATACTGACTGATGATTTCTAACTTCTAAGCAGCTGTTAATGAGCTGCCAGTCTTATAAAAGACCTGATCTTATTAAATGTCTAATACAACTATCCTATTTGAACAGCTTCTGTCTAAAGGATTTTTTATTTTATTTTGGCAGGTTGCAATGTAGTTATTGCCTCTCGTAAACTTGATAGATTACAAGCTGCGGCAAAAGAGTTGGCTGCTAAAATCTCTTCCACAAATCCAGTCAAAGTGACCCCCATACAGTGCAACATCCGCAAAGAAGAGGAGGTAAATGACATTGATTGCTCTTGTGTTTAAAATGTTAGAGACATGTTGAGGGTAGTAGAGTTGTCTAAAGTCCTCAAAGGCTTTTCTATGATCTTACTCAGAAGAATGAGTGCCTTAGATCAGGTAAATGCATTGTAACACTTTTTAAATGTATTATTACAAAAATTTAAATGCTGGGAAAGAGAAGACAGAAAGGGCTGAAATTAATCATTTCCTGGAGGTTGCCTATCACTGCAGAAAATGATTGCATTGGATACACCCAATGGGTTGATTCTACTCTGCTCTGGAGAAATGTGTATGAAGGGGGGGGGGGCCGGCCCCCCCCCCATAAAACCCTTGATGTCCCCTGCAAATGTGCCCTGGAAAAGATTTCTTTGACCTCAGATTTGATGGTCATTTGAACCCTGTCTGTGTGAGTAAGAATCACTGTACTTAAACATCTAGCTCCACATATACCCATTGCAGTTCTTCATGTTCAGCTCACTTCTTGCGTCCTGGGACTGCAAGGCCTGCCAACATTTCATGGGACAGGGAAGTCAAATGTTCACTATTCCCCTGAGGTCAGGTAAAATCAGGCATTTTGAGGTTGGGTAAGCCTTTGTTCAATGGCAAATGTATATGCTACGTGCCAAATATTAGGAGCTAAACAGCAGCATTTGCTTCTTTCAGAAGTCATGTAACAGGACCATCCTGGTGACTCTCTGGTTACTGTTACAGGGAAACAACTTGGGGTCAAAGTGGGTAAGCTATGGAGCTAGTGTACTCAGCCCTGGAATGGGGACTGGAATACCTCATGTTGCTCTGCAGCAATCTGTCTGCACAATACTCCAATGCTGCTCCCACATAGGCCAAAGGAATTTAATCTTTGTTGGCCAAAGGAAAATCACTGAGATATAGAGCTTGCAGTGTGTGCCATAAAGCTGTGGGAGGAGATTCACCCTCTGTAAATTTGAATGGTCCTCTGTGTGACCAAAAATTTGCTGAAAATTCTAAATGCATCTTACGGCTGCAGATCTTCATGCTTGAAGATCCTGGGGCTCAGACTGAAAGTGATAGACACAGGCTTGATTAACTGTTAACCAACCGGCTGAATCCTGGGTAGCCAACTTCTTTTGAATTCAGATGTGATTGACGACTTTGGAGAATGTCATAAAGCCCAACTGAGAGCTAAGGAGTGGGAGACAGGTAATCTGGCTCTCTTGTAAGGATTTTGACCTTAATACCTAGTTAAAATTGAAGAAAGCTTTGGTAATTTAGGACTGAGGATGAACTGTGTGTCAGTCTCTAGGTCTCTCTGAAGTCTGGCAGGCGAATGACATCTGAGTTGTCTGTTTGTTTTTGCACTTATAAATAAACATTCAAAAAGGTAGTGATTGAATCTGACCTTTCTTCTAAATACAGTCTTGAGCGTGTTCATGAAAATGCCTAAGCGTCCTGATTTATGGTGGTGATCCTTGATTCATCTGGTGAATTGTTTCTTAACCATTCAGAGCCTCAAAACACAACCAAATTTAAAAGCATATACCTACCCTTCAATAGTTATCCCATCTGGTCAATTTTGCTACCATAAAACAACCAGCACACTTGCACAGAACAGCTAAAAATGTCATAAGATATTTATAACAATGTATCTGGTGCCTTTCAACTGGAAGAGCTGGGCCCTGAGGGACTGTCCTGAGTGTGTCAATTCACCTGCCATTGAATTTCAGCTCTGTATCTACCAGCATCAGCAATGCTACATAGTAGGATAGGACAGATGGCAAAGGACAACTTACGCAGTTGAAACTATTTACATTCTCCTTGTAGGTGGAACAGAAATACCAGAGTCAAATAGGAGCTGAGACCCTGAGTAAAGCACCCCTTCCCTTGCAAAGAGTGCATTGGCGTCTTTAGTGACCATTCCTAGGAAGAACCTTATGTTGGAGTCATTGTTGATAGTTCTCTGCAAACATCCACTCAATGTGCAATGGCAGTCAAAAAAGCTAACAGAATGCTGGGAATCTTTAGGAAAGGGAAACATAAAACAGAAAAGATCATATTGCCTCTTTATAAATGTATGGTATGCCCATATCTTGAATACTGCATGCAGATCTGGTTGCCCCATCTCGAAAAAGATATATTGGAATTGGAAAAGGTACAGAAAAGGGCAACTAATGATTAGGGGTATGGAAAAGCTTCCACACGAGGAGAGATCATTACGACTGGGACTTTTCAACTTAGAAAAGAGATGACTAAGGAGGGGGGGGGAGAAAATGAAAGATCTATAAAATCATGACTTGTATGAAGAAAGTAAATAAGGAAGTGTTATTTACTCCTCCTTATAACGTAAGAACTAGGGGTCACCAAATAAAATTAATAAGCAGCAGGTTTAAAACAAACAAAAGGAAGTATTTCTTCACACAAAGCACAGTCAACCTGTGGAACTCTTTGCCAGAGGACGTTGTGAAGGCCAAAAGTATGCCAGGGTTCAAAAAAGACCTAGATTAAGTTCATGGAGGAGGGATCCCTCAATGATAGGCAGGATAGGCAAGGATTGTTGTTTGCCAGAGGCTGGAAATAGCTGATGGGATGGATCACTTGATGATTACCTATACTATTCATTCCCTCTGAAGCACCTAGCATTGGCCACTGTTGGAAAACAGGATACTGGGCTAGATGGACCATTGGTCTGACACAGTATAAGTTGTTTTATGTACCTTTTGCATCCATCAGAAAGGTGAATTAATGGGAGCTGCTGGATGCTCTGTGCTGCTGAAAATAGGATACTTATTTAGGTACCTAAACGTGTATTTAGGAACCTAACATTAGGCACCTAATCATTAAAATCACTTGAAGGAACAAATAGCAATAGCATTGTTATAATGTTCTTACTATAATTATTCTCCCCATTTTAAAGACTGATGTACAGCGAAGCTACCTATCCGAAGAGCCACAGTGAATCTGTAGAGGTAGGAAAAGTATGCCAGAGACCCTACTTGCAGCTTACTTGCATATTCAGTAATCATTAGATATTCATAGTTTTCACTTTTATTTTTTGTGATCATCTAGTCTGACCTCTTGCATAACGTGGGCCATAGAATTTTACCAAGTAATTCCTGCATCAAGTCCAATAACTTCTGATAGAATTAGAACATCTCTCAGAAAGGCATCAGTCTTGTTCAAAATACTTCCTTCTAAGGATTAATAAGTCTCATTGTTAAAAAATTGTGCTATATTTCCAACATCTAGCTTCAACTTCCAGACATTGGATCTCGTTACAACTTTGTGTGCTATATTAAAGAACCCTCTATCAGATATCTTCTCCCCATGTAGATAATCACAGACTGTGATAAATCACTCTGAGCTTTCTTTTTGGTGAGCCAAATAGAGTGAATTTACATCTTGCACTGTATGGCATATTTTCCAGTCCTTGAATCATTCTTATGGCTCTTCTCTGGACCCTCTCCAGCTTCTCAGCATCATCCTTGAGGTGTTGACAGCAGAACTAGATGTTCTTCCCTCCCTAACGTCAAAGAAATTTGCTATTCATGAGAAGTCCTGAATAAGGAAATGCAACTTTCATCCTACATTCCTTAAATACAACCTATAATTCTTCTTTCATTAACTTCAGTGCTATTTGTTGCATTCATGGGTTCCCATTTAAGTTGTGTGTGTTTAACATTCTTTACCATTGGACTTTCTAAAGATTACTACATTATCACCATTTAGTTCTTTCCTAAAATCAAACATATATTTGAGCAACCTATTGCTCCAGCTTCTAAATCATATTTGTGTGAGTGAAGGCTACCAGGATATTTCCTCAAGCCAACAGTGGCTGCAAGTTTTGTATACAGTGCATTTGGCTACCTTTCATCGCGTGGGGTGAAAATGGTTTTGGGGCGCACACCACCAATCTCTGTCTGAGTAGTATAGATAAGTTCTGAAAAGTCCTCTCTGTCCTTGAATTGAAGGAAGGTGGCTGAGATGTAAGTCTGTCAGAGGAGGGATCCGGTGCAAATATGGGGGATTCTTAGGAAGAGGAAGTGGTAGTGGGGGAGGAGGAGGTTGTGTTCCTGTGAACTAGTCCTGAGTAGAGTTGAAACTACACAGAAGACTCATCACAGCAGTTTTAAGTGTCATATTGTATTTGTATTACAGTATAAGAATAAAAGACGTCTTTTTTTTTGGCTGCAATCTCATCACCTTTGTGATATCTCAAATGCTTGGAAAAGTAAACCTTCCTATTTAAAAATACAGAACCACACAAAGCCAGACAAATCAGGTACAGGAGCAAGGCACCTTTTCTCTCTTTGAGTCCTTCATTGCTCCAGTAGCCAGTAAGAATTTTTTCCCAGTTGTAACTCCAGTTTGGATAAACTGGAGCAGAGATTCTTGAGATCTGGAGATCTGAGGAGGATGAAATTGCTTTCAGAATTGCCAAAAGATCTCTTATTCTGCTGTTATGAATCTCCAAATAACCCACCTGGTTTGAAGATGACAGAGTTCACTCTGCTTTGTCTGCCCTAGTTTGAAACTGCATAACATAAAGCTTTTCAGGATGTCTCTCTCCACATGTAACTTGTACTTGGGCTGTCAGCTCTCTTCAACCTGCAAAGAGGTAAAGAAACCATATCGAGTACTGCAGGAGGAGATTTATGCTAAACATCAGGGGAATAACTTAATGAATGTAGGTTTTGATGTTTCTTTTAATCTTTATCCTCAGGGGCTTTCTTGCTTTCTAGCTAAACTGTCTTTTCACCAAGTATTCAAGGAATAATCCTGCTTGCTGACGAAGTCCTTTCGTAAACAGTGCATCATTTGTCAGTTTCCTTTAATTAAAAGGACAATACTGCTGCCTCGTTGTCTTGTTTCTAGCTGTTTTACAATACAGTATTTTGAAAAGTGTTGCAAATCTGTTTTAAGGCTACTGGGAAAAGGAATTCTAGAATACTGCTATGTAAAGGACACCTGTGTTTTCCCTATTCTTTTTCGTTAGTGGAGGGGTGTTTCATCCGGAACTGCAAATGTGGGTCTCTGGTGGCTTATTTTGGAATAGCATATATGGTGACCACTGTGGGCTCAAGTCATTTAAGTGACTTGGATTGAATGCTGGCTATTACAGATTGGGGAGGAGGAGGGGAACGGAAAGGGAAGGGAAGAGTGCATGCGTCTTCTACTGGCCAAGATGCAAACTTAAGTGGCTGTATATCCCTTGTGTCAGGCCACACCCTTTCCCCCAAGTTCCAAGGAACCCATCACTATTTAACTCCAGTATCCCACTTTGGAGGCTGCCGGGATGGGGGAGCCACACATTCTCTCCCCCTGGCTTCTGAGAGAGGAATAGGCTCTTCTCTACTCACTTGATGTTTGGAGGAAGAGTTTCCACTGCGCTCCATCTCCTGTGTAGCAGTGGAGAAGGGGAGGAGTTAAGGTTTCTTTTCTGCATCCTGCGTAATCAAGGTACAGGCTCCAGGAGAGTTTT
Organism: Mesoclemmys tuberculata; assembly: GCA_007922155.1. NCBI lineage: Eukaryota > Metazoa > Chordata > Testudines > Chelidae > Mesoclemmys > Mesoclemmys tuberculata. Next base: position 70,313,197 of record ML675620.1, on the reverse strand, counting down.
GCTGGCTTCTTTCTCCTTCTCTTTCATGGGAGAGGGGTGGCCTCGTCTGTCCAACACCTGCTTCTCCACTGTCTCTACAAAGACAGTACCTACAGTGCCACCAGGTCTTTCTTCCAAGCATAGTTAAGCTGGGATTCTTGCTGTGCCTGAGACCAACTAGGCGCCTTTAGCATTCTTTGGACAGCATTGGAGTCCCCTACCTCAGGATAGCAAAAACTGTCCCGGGTGAGGAGGCTGGGGAATGGCGCGCACATGCTAAAACCCAGGTTTAAAACCAGCTGGTTGAATACCTTGCAGACAAGGCCCCTTGGAAAGAAGAGGAATCCCCTGTATGTTCTCACTGCAGCAATGCTGAGTACTGTAGCTCATCTGAGTATTTAGTAATGGCTTCTTTTTCCAGGTGACCTAAAATCCTCAAGCTTTACTGTAACTCCCTCCTCTAACAGTTAAATATAGCCTGCATTGGTATATAAATACTCCATGTCTATAATGCATGGAGTCTGTAGTGGAAGGATGTGGTTTGACAAATAGTGGGTAAGGGATTCCTATTGTGTATAAAATAGCAACTGATAACACACAGTGAACTTCCCCGATCTCATGTGAAAGGGCCTCTTGTTGTCTTGATCCACAAATGGCACAATTGCTAGCCTTTGAGTCTCTGCACTCTATCAATTACCTACTGAGTTTCTTAATGTTTTGTGAACATTAGTGAACTTATTTCCATACATGTCTTTCTTTTTTGAAGCACAGTAGGTCAGTTTATTATCCCCATTTCACAGGTGAGGAAACCATGCCACAATGTGGTTAGTCCAAGGTCACAAAGTGAGTCATTGTCAGATTGGAACCCTGTCTTTTACTACCATTTTTTGACCTTTATCAAAATTGACCTGCTAAGTGATTGGATAATCTAAAGTATGTCTCTACTTCTGGAGAGGAAGTCTCTGCTAGTTGGACAGTGAAAATCCATACAGGGAGAATTCCAAATTCAGGATCAATACAGAACTTTTTCTTCCCCCTTGTGATCTGTAATTGTTCCTGCCAATAAATCCTTCTCTCTCACTGCACTGGCTGTGGTTACTGTAACCAGAAGAAACCCTGCAGTGATATCAAAATGCACATTCATTTGGTGAATTATTTAGACAGCTGTAGTGTGAAAGTATGAAAACTGCTGGGCAGGACTGGAGATGTAGACAGCAAAGGCTGACACACAGAAAACAGGACTTTTTTATTTATATTTTTTTATTTTACTATGGCAAAATAGTGAGGCAGTAGACCCTAGAATGATGTTTTGGTTAAAATCCCAAAAACGTCTGTGTTGGAGAATAAATAGCTTACTTTAATATGTTCAATTCTACCCTTTTATTTACTTTCTTCCTCCCCAAAAGACCTTGTGTTATGGCAGGAAGGGATATGACTTTGTCCAGAATAAGTCATTCCCACTCCTTAACTCTACCAGGGTAGATTGTAAGCAGAGCCACAGCTGCAGAATTGTGCTCTACATTCTATTTCATTTTTTGTTTTTTCAAATAAAGTTTCTAGTCCCCTTTAGATAGCTCTGAGGTCTTGTCTAAACATAAAAGTTGCACCACTTTTACTCTAAATTCGTTTTTAAACGGATTTATTTTTATGGGTGCAAAACCCTGTGTAGAAACTTAGTTTGGTTTACGACTAGAATACTTAGGTTTGGCTTAAACCTAAAGAATTTAAACTAAATCAACGTAAACCAGGCTTAGATCAGGTAAAAGTGTCCACACAGCCTCTTGCGCCTGTTTAACAGTATCAATTTTAAAAATTAGACCGTTAAACTGATACGCCTTTAGTGTAACCAGTACAAATGCTTTCTTCCTTAGTATGCAGTGTTGTGTAAGCTTGAAAGCTTGTCTTTCTCACCAACAGAAATTGGTCAAATAAATGATATTACTTCACCCACCTTCTTCTTCCTGAGTGACATTCTGAAACAACTCTGAGAGGTATGATGTACCTCATTTAGCTCAGTGGGGTGTTTACTCTGAAATCATAAAAATGACCATTTAAATGCCAAAACTATTAGCTGTTTCACAGTCTTCTGTTTTAGCAGAAATATCTAGAAAATGTCTATCCTACTGTTCTAATTTGCCTCTTGTACTCCTCTGGGAAACAGAACTTAATGCATTATCTAATTTGAATTTTGCATACCTTCCATCCCTTTTGTATCTAGATAACAAGCTACTGGACTGTTCATATTATTAATTTACAAGCTTTTAATTGTATATCTAAAGCTGCTGCAGGATTTCCAATGTGTCACACCAATGTGGAACACACAGGACACCAGTTACTGGGCATGTGGAAGGCACTTTTTCTTCCACCAAGGACTGAGCATTCGCTTTTCCCAGCACTCTGCTCACAGGGTCCATAAAGTTGGCATTCAGTCACCAGTAAACTTGATTTAATTCAGACTTCTCTCATTTTGGAGATTTTTGTTTAGCTCCTTTCCTACAGCGAAGTTCATTCTCATTGTCTGTTACAGCAGTTACTCACATCTTATTAAAGCTGTTTGACTTAGTATCAGTCACACTGGTATTCCTGTACATATGTTCAGATTAATAGTGGGGGAAGGCTGCTAATTAGTACCTGAATTAAGCATTGCTACTTCACCCACTACTGAAATGCAGCTACTTCTGAAGAGGAACATAGTTGCTGTTTAATAGTATACAGAAGCACTACACTCAGTTCAGGACAAAAGGTAAAGAAACCCATCTCACAATGAAACTCTCCAAGGGGAATTTTAGGCAGGTAATATGTACCTAAATTAAGCTCTAGTCTTGTGTTTATTTTCATTGTCATGTTGTTTCACTGCTTGCTGCTATTAAAATTTAGTAGGGAAAACGCCAAGTTAGATGGGTACCAAGACACCTGGGTTCTTTTATGAGGATTCTGAGACCAATGGGAAAGAACACCCCTGGTTGAATCAATGAATAGCTTTATTGATAACACAAACAAACAAGACAATTGACAATACTTCTCAGAATCAGACAGACAGACAAATAACACTTACACTTATTCATTACTGTTTATGGAAGCTTCTCTATTGATTATCCTTATCCTTGACAGATGGGCACTGGGTCAAGTCCTTTAACTTATACACAACTTACGCTTGATCCTTAAACCTAAACAAACCTAACTATTTCCCTAAATTTCCTATTAACCTTTATTCCTTATAAGCACTTTAGCACTTTGCCTAGCGGAGATGTGATTCGCAGATCTCAGTTAAATCTCCCCAATTCCCTGAGTCCACAGACTCCTGAACTATCCGGATGCTATACTCACAGCCACACCCTGCCACAGCCTCTGGTCTGGATCCTTGCTTCAAAACCCTCATCCTCGACAGGTGGTCGCTCGGATCTGGAGCTCGCAAGCTTCTTAGGGTTGGTGTCCTCTCGGTAGACTCAAGAGTAGACACCCCCCTCTTGAGCTGGGCTGAAGTCCACTGAGTATTTATTGCTGAGTCCACTGCTCTGAGTATTATTTACTTCTCCGAGCACTCTGTGGTTGAACAGTTTTATGTGGTTTAGCTAGCCTGCGGAAGCCTGCCTAAGCGCATCCGGTGTTCTGTGGTTGCTTGCCCCCAGCAGTTGACCTGCGATTGAGCTTATCCACTGAGCATATTTCTGCGATTGAGCATATGTCCGTTCTATTCTTGCTCGATCGTTTTAGCTCAGTCATTGTTCTATTTGAGTTCCCTGTGCAATTTGGTCAATTCTTTATATTTTGCTAGGCCTTGCATAGTTTTTAGTCCTAGTCCTTAAAGCCAATTCCCCTATTATCATGCAATGTTTTTATTTTGTTCAATAAAAAGCTCAGTCAGTTGTATTGCTTGCACTTTTCCCACCTCACCTTCACTGACAGGACATGAGACTGGACAATAGTTGAAATAATCATGAATAGTACGTTAACAATTTCTGTGGAGAAAAGTAAGAGATGAGTTTCTTTGGGCAAAATGTTCTCCTACATAGTAATAACTAAAAGTTGGCACTTAGAGTTTTAACTTTTTTTAGTGTGCTGTAGGCTGAATATTCTATTCAGTGACTAGCCGTTTATTTAATCACGTGTTAGACTTTGTAGTTACCTGTTTGAACTCTGTCAAGTTCAAGGAACTTTCTCTGTTCTCCTTTATGGCATAGTTATGGAGTTGATGCTGCATTTGTTAGTTGCTCTGTTGGTGAGATATAGGTCACACACCGCCCTCTTTGTTTCCGATGCTGCTGTATATTGCCAGCTCAATATATGAGAAGGATACTGGATGATGTTCTTTCCCCTGTAGGGTTCTGCTGCTCTTCAATCTGCCTGGTCAGCAAGACATTCCCATTACCCAGTCTTTTGTCTGTTTCGTGTGACCAAAGATGCTAGATTAACTCTACATCTTCTGCTCAGCTGTGGATAAATGATACTCAGAACCTTGTTATGACAGCTAATACAGAACAGGGTAAATGAGTTATATGAAAAAAATGGAGCAAAATAATTGATGCAAGGAATAATTTGATGGACAGCTGTTCAAATGGTCTTTAATTCCTTCCATTTTAATAGAAAAATACAAATGTGTATCTGTAAATCACTTCAGTATTTAACGCTTAGTGTTTTCTCTTCAAAGGTCTCTATAAAGTATTAGGGCTTGTCTACATGGAAGGAGGGGATTAGTCGACATTAACTCATTAGTCCAATGGGAAAATGCCTGCATGTACACAAATGCAGAGCTAGTGTGCTCTAATGAATTGCGTTATTGGAACTCCAGACCTCTTTCAAAGAGTACTAAGTTTCACGTGAACTGAGTTATTCTATTATTCATGTGCACGCAATGCTAATGTGCACTTCTCTGGAAGTCCTCCAGCTGCTATCCTACACTGCTTTGCAGGAGTCTGTTACTGACCTGTCTGTTTTACTTTGTGTCCTCTGTTGCTCAAGGGATCAAGTTGGTCAGATGTCCCTTCCCCCATTTAAAAACTGGCATGGGATCAGAATTTGCCCATTTGCTCCTCAATTTGAATATATCAACATTGCTGCAATATTACTCAAGAAGCCTTACAACATTCCTCGAACAGCTGTTTGGAGCTGTTCTGAGAGCCCAGGTCTCCTTGCCACATAGAAAGAAGCATCAGGCTCTTGGGGCCAGCCACCGGAACAAAATGTGTTTGTGGACAGCACTAGTCAGATGCCCACAACTGGGATGACAGCCTGTACTGGATAAAGAGCAAACAGCTCAGGAGGACTTACACTAAAAATAGGGATGCCAGGAAAGAGTCTGGGTATGGAAATGTAATCTGCCCATTTCTTGGAGGAGCTGTGCAGGATTTTGAGCAATTATACCATTACTGAACCCAAGGTGGTTGTGGACCCTGCACCATCTTCCCTCCACTCCATGCTGAGAATAAGCAGCAAGCATCATCAGAGGACCATCTTGAGGAATTCAGTGAAGAGCTCTCCCTGGGAAGCAGGATCTCTTTGGGACTCAGGATTTGAGGATGGCCATGTAGGAAGCAAGCCTGATTCCAGCCAGAAACCCAGGCCAGGACTTAGAAGGCAGATTCTGTGGAAGGAACCTCTGCATTGTGGACCTTTCCGTGCTGCATTTATATTTGTTCATCTGCCATGGTGGTCAGCTCGGACTTGGAGTACCATGGAGAAATACCCCTTTTTCTTCCTATGCTCTGAGGCTGAGTGTGGACGACAAACATCCCATCAGTTGCTCCAATACAGTTTGGGGAAACCCATGTTTGCAAAGCAATCAATATCTGAGCATTACCAAGCTTTATAGCCCAGCGTAACTACCTTATGAGTGCATCACACAGCTGCATGACGATGGCCCCAGCAGTCCATCTCTCTAGGCTGATGGGTGGCTACTGGCAACATTTGGGAAGGGGCAGCTTCCAGATGGAAATGGCAATCTACCTCACAACAGACATGGGACACCACCTGTTGATATGCTGCCAGTGCAGCACCAAAGCTAGTTCAGTGCAGATCTCAAAAAGGTTGCCTTCCTCAACCTGAATTTCTCTCATGGCTGCTGGTCATCCCAGGTCTGCAGAATGATTCTTTCCCACCAATCAATGCTGGTTTTCTAAGCTCAGGAATGGCACTCCCTGCATTATGCTGCTTCAGAAACAGCTCCTCTAGTAGTAGTTGCTCATTGTCATTCTTACCTGCCTCTTCTTCCTCCTGCTGCCACTGCTGGAGGAGCCGCTGCTGCAACCAGATTGTCTGCTTGGTGCAGCAGGTGAAGTCCAAAAACAGTCACCTGGTTTCAAGAGCTAAAATAAAGGCCAAACAGTGTGGCGTATTCGCAGTTGCTAACATAGCATGGACCCAACAATGCTCATGCTAGCTGCCAGCAATTCAAAAATGACACTAGCCCACCCAGAAACAGAGGAAGTCTAGGAAGGAGAGAGCAGAATCATGGGATTTTAAAAAAAAATTTGAATCTATGTCCCAGAATTCAACTGCTTTCTGCCTGGCTTTTGCTATGCGTCCAACAGTGCACTGTGACAAAAATCCTAGAATGCCCGTGGGTCAGCAATGAAGCAAAGGACCCTGGAATATCTTCCCAGGCTGCCATGCATACCAAACACCTGTGTGTGTACACAAACATGCTAATTGAATGGACGCAGCCGTCCCAGATGCATGCTATTAATTTGGCTTACATATTGCGTGATAATGCATTACATATTATTGCAAACTAACCCTCCCGTGTAGACAAGGCTTTAAGTATGAAAAGGTACACTTTTCAGATAATCTTTCTGCCTCAGTTTCCTTAAGTGACTAGCCCAAGACTCTAAGAGAGTGAGTATCAGAGATGGGATTAACTCTAAGAATTTCTGGCTCGCCGACATGTTTAGGTCACCTCTTTCTCAACTAAGAGCTGTGTGGGTTTCCTCTGGGACATGGTAGCATATTACAATAAACAGTTTCTTCTAATACTCTGTTACAGTAATTGCATACAAATATTGCTGGAGTTCTTATTCTTTTCCCACTCCTCTCCGGTCAAATAGGGACCCATTTGTTTAGTCAAATATACCTTTGGCAGTTGTTGAAGACAGTGCTACAACTGTTTTGATTCTTTTCCCACCTCTTCCTCTATAATGTTGTTTAATTCCAGTAACCAAAATAGACTGTGGGGGATGCAATCAATTCAACCTCCTGTTTTCCTGAGAAAGCTTATTGTTGTTTATCGATGTATGTGTCCTTAGCAAACATCAAGGTCCTTTAGACAGTGAAACTATGTGTGTATAAAGATTACTCCCTCAGCTACTGAAGTGCAGCCCCATCTGGGGGTGAGATTTAGTAGCCATTATGACCAGCAACACAATATGGCCACTTTTAGAACAGAAGTTGAATTTAAAATATTGTATCCATTTGAAATGGCAATGAATTTAAGTACTAGAAGGCATCAGCCTTATATGGAATTTGGCCAGGACCCTGATCTCAGAAAAAGTGCCATAGGATTTTTAATACCTTTGAGTTTGCATGCCTCACTTTTACATTTTATCAAAAAACAAATAGCACAACTTTCTCTTTATTTCAATACTGACACTTCCAGCACCTGGGTTATTCTTGGGAGATCTCCCATCCAAATACGGACTCAGCTCAATCCTTAATTAACTAAAACTGTCAAGCTAAGCTCACAGCCCAAGTTCTGGTGGAAGGCCGGTCATGGCATTGGACTCATTGTTTTTGTAGACAGAGAACACACACTGCTAAAATGGGGATAGACAGGCTAACCCATAGAACTCTTATATATATTTTTTTAAATTGCTTTAATTAGGTGGAAGCTTTGATGAAATCCACACTGGATCTGCATGGTAGGATCGATTTCCTTGTGAACAATGGAGGGGGCCAGTTCTTCAGCCCTGCTGAAGCCATCAGTTCAAAGGGCTGGAATGCTGTCATTGAAACTAATCTGACTGGGACCTTCTACTGCTGTAAAGCAGGTGAGGAATGGATGTGGCAAGAAATACCAGTAGGTGGCAAATAACTTTAAAAGGCTGTCTGTTGTTCCCCCACCCCTTCCTTTGCTCACGGTTGCATCACGTTGGATGTCTGTTTCCATGGATTTCATCCTAAACTAAATATATATTATATCTTTTATGAAGAGAATGGAAGGATAGCCTTGTGGCTAAAGCCAGCCCTGAAGTCAAAAGGTCTGTTTCTGGTTTTGCCACAGACCTGTGTAGCCTGAGGGAAGTCACTTAGCCTCTGTCCTTGTTTTCCCTGCCCCTAAAATAGGAGTAATACTTATCTCACAGCAGGGATGTGAGGCTAAATTTGATGCTCATGCATTGTGATCCGTGGATAGACAGCTCTAGAGAAGTGCAAGTTATTAATTATGAATGCAGAGTAGTTTAGTAGGAATCAAGATCCTAGGCCTGCTACCAGAAGTTCTCAAGCTCTTTGCAAACACTAATGAATTGCTCTTCACATCACATACCTGTTGTTCCTGTTTTCAAAATGGGGGGACTGTGGTTTAGGGAGGCAAGGTGAATTGTACAGAGCCCCATAGGAAGTCTGTGGCAGAGCCGGAACTAGACCCAGAAATCTTGTCTCCCACTTTCCTGCTCTAATCATTAGGAAAAAAGTCATTTGAAAAGATGCAGATGTTGAGAAGGTTATTTTCTTCCCCTCATACAGTATACAATGCTTGGATGCAGGAGCACGGAGGAGCCATTGTCAACATTGTAGCTATCGTGGAGAAAGGATTTCCGGGCATGTCGTAAGATTATTTACATTCCCTATCCTTTTTGACCTAGAAGTATTAATTTACAGCTGAGCAACCCCAGCAGGGTCTCCTTTTTGAACGGGATATTCTTACAGAAAATATTCACACATTGGGCAGCAACAGGGGCTTAGAAGAGTGGTTTTTGCTCTGCCTTGACACTGCTTCCAAATGTATTTGCTGTATGTGCAGCAATCCCTCATGAGTTTAGAAGCAGCTACAGTAATAGATTAAACCTGTGTTCCACACAAGCTGGACTA
>ML675620.1:70233761-70304187 GCA_007922155.1 Mesoclemmys tuberculata | reverse complement strand
CATCACTGTGACTAGGTACCTGTTAGTTCACACCAATAGCGTCCACATGGGGCGGTTAGTATGCAACACTTTGGTGCGCTCTGCAGATCACATCCTCGTGGTCTGTAATGCAGTATGGTGTAGACATAACGTATAAGTGCAACTGCTGTTAAAGTTGTGATGTGACTGAGAGCTGCCTGTGAGCTCTATGTGAGCAACTTCTGCACTGCTTCTGCTCTTGCTCCCTGGAGAGTGTTGCTGGCCTCTTCTACTGTGGATTGATCCATTTAGCTGTCCTCTCATAGCATGACCTTGGGTCATGGGGCCTGGTTGGGAAGTAGTGTTCTTTGAGTGCTTCCTCGTGGCCATTCCATGTTGGGTGTGCATGCACTGCGTGCACAGTTGCTGGAAATGTTTCCCCTAGTGGTATCTGTAGGACTGGCTCTGGCATTCTCTGGACCCATGTGCATATGAGCTGGTATAAGGGGCACTGCCCTATGCCCTTTCACTTCCTGCTTATCGCCCATGACGGTTGCTGGAATGCTTCTCTCTTGCCTCTGCAAGGCTTTTACCCAGTGGTTACTTGTTTTTCTTAATAGTTTTTAGTGTATATAGTTTTTATAATCGCTGTATATAATAGTGTAAATAGTTAGTGTAGTAGCCCGCATAAGTCCCCGTCGTCGGGAGAGTTATTGTTCCTGGGGCCAGGTATGCCCTGGTCCCTGGGTTTCAAATCCTGTGCCTCCTATGAGAAACACAGACCCATTAGCGACCCACATGCTGACTATTTGAAGTGCCTGGGGGAGTCGCATGGCAGATATAAGCGCCAGATTTGTCAGGGTTTCAAACCCCGCACTAGGAAGGAGCGAGACATAAGACTAAAGGCTATCCTTGTGGAAGCCGCCCTTCACCCTGCCTCAGAGCCCTGTCACTCCGATTCCACATTGAGCACCTTGACTTCGGTGCAAAGTGCAACACTGGCACCTCGCTCTTCCTGGCACCGTTCTTTATCTCCGGTGCCAAGGAAGAAGCACAAAAATCAACATGGAGACAGACGGTAGCTGCCAGTGCAGAGGAAGGATAAGCAGACAGAAGAAGTGCGATCCGAGCTCGGCCATTCCGCTATCCCAGGACCTATGTCAGCACCGTTGACTCCACCGGGAACGTTGAGTCCAGTGCAGGACCCCCTGCCAACTCCAAGTATGATCAGCAGCCTAGTGGGTCCATCAAGGCTGGAAGCCTTCCAGGCAGCTAGCGACCTGCTGTCTTTTGAAGGTGCACCTGTGAGCACTGTACCAGTCACCACTGTACCACCCAGTGCTTCTGTTTCTTCCTGCCTTTTATTTCAGGACCGTCTGGAGCCCTTCAGTACTGCATGGGTGTCTATAACATCGGACTGTTGGGTCCTCAACAAAGTGACAGTTGGGTACACCCTGCAGTTTTTGTCCACCCCTCCCTCACTCCCCACTTCCCCATCCCTCTTCAGGGACCCTTCTCACAAGCAACTGCTTGTCTAGGAGGTTCAGTCCCTCCTATGCATGGGAACTATGGAGGAAGTTCCTACAAGATCTGAGGGGAAAGGAGTTTTACTCCTGATACTGCCTAATCCCAAAGGCAAAAGGGGGGCTCTGGTCCATCCTGGATCTGTGTTGCCTCAACAAATATCTCAAAAAGCTGAGATTTTACATGGTCTGTCTGGCCTCTATTATCCTTTCCCTGGATCCAGGAGACTGGTATGCCACACTCAATCTAAAGGATGCATATTTTCATACCTACCTTGGAATGGATGTGAGCAAGCACTTGAAGAAGAAAAAATGGTTACCAGCCTTTCGTAAGGCAGAGTGAGACTATCTGCAAGACAAGGCCAAACATGGTAGGAAAAAACGCTTACCATCCTTTTCTAACTGTTATGGTTCGAGATATGCGGCTCATGTCCATTCAGTGACCCACCCTCCTATCACTCTGTCAGAGTCACTGACAAGAAGGAACTGAGAGGGCATGGAACCAGCAGTGCTCCTTATATTGGTGCATAAGTGCGCAGCTCCAGGGCTTGCTAGAGCTGGTCCTGTAATTACCACTAGGGAAAATTTTCCAGCAACCGTGCACACAGCGTGCACATACCTAACATGGAATGGACAGGAGGAACACATCTCGAAGAACAACAGTTACAAAAAAGTTTAGACGTTTTTTCCTATGATGTTCTGACCTTCTCTTGTGGTAGCCTCACTCTGCCTCTCCCAATCCCCCCATACAGATATCTGTTGTGGAGTGCCCTTGTATATACAGCATCAGTGTTTTATTTGGTGTAAGGTGTGGAGTAGACAGGACCAGTAATGATACTGCCCCTACTCCTGAGTGGGAATACCAGAGTCCTGTTGAAAAGTACAGGCTGACTCCTTTGTGTATTGGGTGTTGTGCCTTCTCTGCTGGTCATGTGTATCTACTTTCAGCAGTTTTCCTTCTCCTTTATTGCATCCTTTGGCAGCAACAGGTGCCAAGGCTCTGCTGACGAGAGCAGGAGCAGTAGGTAGAAATTACACACACAGAGTTCATAAGTAGCTCCCAATCATAACACAACTTCAGCAGAGGCTGCACTTCTGGACCCTCTTCTCATAGACAAACCAACATAACACACTGTCTATGCTTTTTGTTTGTATTGTTTTCACTTGCTATCTAAAAGCTGGAAGTTGCCTGGTTCTAGTCAGTGTAAAGATAACTTAGAGATCCACAAGGTGGTGCTGACACTTCAATTTGAAGTCCTCTGCTCCGGAGTTGACCAATGTGTGAGCTCTTGCTGAGAATATACCAGTACCACATTTGGGAATTAAAGCCAGAGCTGGATAGCCTGAACCCCATCTAATTTACTATAAAACTAAGGTTGAAAGAGGTTGCATCAGGTCACTCTAAGGGGCACTGTCTAGCTTGCTAATCATGTTTTGTCCTTCTATAGATTCACATGACTATTGGCAAATTAATTTCTAGGTTTCAGTTGCATTTGACTTACTATCCAGCTGTGTAATTGTTGTATGCACTGAGGTTCCCTCACTGTATTATCTCTCACATCCATCTTACGACCTCTAGTCTTTTAGCAAAGCTGCCTTTTGACTCATTTACTGATCCTTAGGAGATCAAGCTTGTTGAAGTCTGCTTAGTAAGATAGAAGATGCGACTCTCTAACTGGCTGGGGCAGCCATAAACTCTGTAGTTACTGTATTATGTTACTTACATTTTTCTTACAGTCTCAACACTGCGCTCTCTCAACACTCCATTATCTCTCAACATTGATTCTTTCCCTTTCTCTCCATGATAGACACAGTGGAGCAGCAAGAGCTGCAGTGGATAACTTAACCAAGAGTTTAGCCATAGAGTGGGCCCGCAGTGGAGTGAGAATCAATTCCGTTGCTCCTGTAAGTAACAGCACACAGTATGATCAGACTTATTAACAATGTCTTCCCAGGTTTAAGATTTTCAAAGCCAACTGAGGTGGAGGTAGAAATCTAGAAGTTATGGACGTTGTATGGCTGAAATCCCTGTTTCTCTCAATTTCATTTACTCTAAAGTATTCTTAACATCTTCATGGCTCTCTATGTCTGTTTGCAGTGACTGGATGATCTGTCTGTCAGGAACATAGGTTCAGTGAAATCGTTTCCTCTTCTGTGTTTACTTTAGCACTTCCCCACATTTCTTCCTTAATGGAAAGACACTTGTGTGAGGAAAGGGGGAGCAATGCCTTTGAAAAGCACATTATGAAAACTTACACAGTGCTTAGTATTTCAGTGGAGGTTCATGAGTGTGTGGTTCAGGTGTGCTTGGTGATGAGCAGGTATTGGGAGTTGAGAAATGACTTCTGTTCCCAGCTCTGACACAGAATCTCTCTTTGTAGAATGTCAAAGAGGTTCATAATCTCTTTTGTCATCATTTCCTCTCATGTAATTTGGGGGCAAAAATGGATGTTTGGAGAATGCAGAAGAATTCACTATAGAAGAGTATGTTCTTGTTCATTATTCATATCAATGAAACACACAGGACAGGAATCCAATGTATTGGTTAGCTAGAACATGCTTGCCAGATCACTGGGGAACTAATTATGTATTGAGTAATTGGTTTAAATAATGTTCTGGAAAGACTGTCTATTCCTAATGCATGCTGCTGTGAATTAAGAGACATGTCAGGCCTAGCTTTGAATTTTAATATTGCTTCAGTTCTAGTTGTAAGATTCACCCTAAACCACAGTCTGTTTCTGCAGATTTGATTTATATATTGTGAAAGATGTGTGGGAGGAGCAGAATTTTCCCCAGTACTTTCCCATTCAAAATCCATGGTGCATTCTCCTTACAGAAGTCAAAGGAAAACAGGCCTCTAAGGGGATCGTTCTTCCGTTCTTCCGCCTGTAGGGGTGGTGTGTGTCTAGTTAAGCTTCCTGTCCTGAAACAAGCTGTTGTGTTGCTTTTGGGATGGGCCCTTTAATTGGATGCACACAGTGCAACTCCATTCAGGTAGAGAAACTCAAGCTTCCTCAGTGGTCTGTGCATTTGGGTAAAGGCTGCATTCTGACTCCTGTGAAGCTTAATTCATCATATATTTGCTATGAGACCTACTGAACAACTGTTAAATGTTGAGATTTTTGCCTTGTTTCTTAGGTTTATTAAGTCTTGGGGAAATAAATTAATAGTTTGGTGTGTAATGAGACATAGTGTGTGTGTCTGGCTTTTTAAAAAGACAGTCATTATCCATTTAATCATCAATTACACAGTATTGCATATGCCAAGCAGAATCTCGGATAAGTAAATATATATTTTAATTCACATAGTGCTTGTATTTTAATATATCATACTCTGTGCACACTACTATAATTGTCAGAAATACCAAATTATGTATTAACATTATAGGACATTATTTACCAGCTAACCTGTAATGGTTTCATTACTGTGTCAATTATGAAAATCCATATTGTAATCAGGAGACACACTGATATCACAACAATCCACAATCCTTTTGTGGTAACCGCCAAGAACCTTTCACTGAAAGATCTGGGCAGGAGCACCAGGGAAACATGTATGAGGGAAACCAAGTTTGTTTCTAAACTAAATAACTTGCTTGTGTGTTAAATACTATTCCCCTAATTACCAAAAAGCTGTGGTCCACATTCCTGTAAGACTCCTATCACCTTAATAACCACACTATGCATTAATGACATGGAGAATTTCTGTTGGAATTCAGAACATTTCTCCTGTTCAAAAAACAGTCTTGAAACATGCTGATTATGCACATAGCTGGTCATGTGACCCAGCGTTCTCATTGTGGTTACTTTGATCTTCCCTCCCTCGTCATTTATCTGTTACAATCCCCTTAATCTAGAGTGGAAAGTCTTCAGGGCAGGAACAGTTTCCATCTGTGCATTTGTACAGAATTTAACATGTTGGGGCCCTGAATCTGGCTGAGGCCTCTGGGTGGTACCATAATACACACATAGTAAAGCCATTCTAGGAGTCTGTAAAAGAAGAAACAACCTTTAGCCGTCCTATTTGAGTTAGTTTGCTCTCCTCCAATGTAAGCAAATCTGAAATATTTGTAATTCCAGAAACAATCTTTTGGGGTCAGATTTTATACCCAACGTTTGCAGCTGTTGAGCTGAGCTTGAGGAATTAATTACAAAGTCAGGAATACTAGGATTTTGAATGGAAAGATTTTGAATGTAACTAATGACTTGAATGGCACCATTATAACAATGAAGCTAATAGCTACCTGCATTGTAACTCAGTTATCTCATTATTCTGTCCAAGCCCCCTGTAAAAACTCACAGCCAAGTGCTGTTTGGATGGTAAAAACATGTCAAGATTTTAAACTTTTCAGAATTTCAACTTATGCAACAATACTTTCCTTTTTGTTTTCAATATAGGGAACAATATTTTCAGAAACGGCTGTTGCAAACTATAAAGAACTTGGTGAACAGTTGTTTAAAAACTCTATCCGAAAGATTCCTGCCAAGAGACTGGGAATTCCTGAGGAGGTAATGCATTTCACAACAAGTTCACTGATTCTATCTCCTGTACTTCTGCCCTGAGGCCATTATAGTATACAGAGGACAATAAAGGGTTCATACTGAAGCGTTGGGGGTTCTAGAAAAGGGAGAGCTTGGAGAAAGGTGCAGTAGTGTGCAAAGAATTGCCTGAGGACTTAAAAAGAGTCATCTCATTAGTAGGCTTATCCAAACATATAATATATTTTAAATTCTCAGTGTAAGTACTTGTTCCTGGTGAACTAAATTCTCAATTTAGTTACAAAGGAAGCTGACTAAATGAGAAGAGAATTCAAAGTATTGAATGGTAATGTCAGAAAGTAAAAGCATAAAGGATTTAAAAAAAAAACAACCAAACAAACAAAAAACGGAAGTCCTGTAGCACTTTAAAGACTAACAAATTTCTGCAGGCATAAACTTTCGTGGTCTGCAACCTATTTCTTCAGATGCATGAAATAGAAGTCAGATGGGGGTATATTTATAAATACAAGGGTAAGAAACAACAATGGGAAGGGTTGGTGTTAGCAAAGTCTTAACTGAATGGACCGACCCTCCCCATTGTTGTTTCTTACCCTTGGATGTGTGTATATATATATATATACACCCCCTATCTGATTTCTATTTCATGCATCTGACAAAGTGGGTTGCAGCCCACAAAAGCTTATGCCTGCAGAAATTTGTTAGTCTTTAAAGTGCTACAGGACTCTCGTTGTTTTTGCTGTATACAGACTAACAGGGCTACCCCTCTGGAACTTTTCATAAGGGATTAAGTTGTCTTCCAGTCAAATGTCTGATTTGTAAGAACAGTCTCTTCCGTGACAAAATAAGGGTGCCTCTTTAAATCTTTTTCTGGCCTCGGTATGGAAGGTAGAGAGTTAAAGTCTGCTGCTCAACTTCAGAGGTGTTTTATTAAGCTGTATTACTTAGGTGATGGCCATGACTGTGGAGGGGAACTTGACTGAAAGTTGCGGATTACTCATATCCCCAGGCATCTGTGCAAAATGAGTATGCTTCCCTAGGTGTCTCATGCCTAAATCAGCCATTACGTTCTTTGTAACAGACACAAATCCTCAGGAGTTTGCGTGTGTAACTGGCATAATTCTTCATGGTTAGGTCTCACCTACAGTGTGTTTCCTGCTTTCTCCTGCTGCGTCCTTTATAACTGGAGAAACTGTGAAGGTGGATGCTGGTCAAAGCTTATATTCCTCCAGTTGGGAAATACCAGGTAAAAATGGGTTGATGGGATAGTGTCGTTCAGTGATGAAACTTGGGTAGGGGGATATCAGGGTGTAAGAGGATATAAGAATAAAGGGCTAATTTTGCAGATGATCTAAAGTGTTTTTGCTTTTTGGTATCACTTCTCCCAGATCATAACAGGTGGCCTTCAGCACCAGAAGGAGACAATTCCAAGGCACTCAGAAAGATGCTTTCTGGCAAGACTGCGTCAAAGCTGTGAAGAAATTAGACTCCCCCCATCCCCACAGAAAATGCTGACAATCTATCACTTGCCTTTGCTTTGTCATTCTAAGTAAACCTGGGTTTCCTGCACATGATGCAAACACACTGAGGTGCCTTGATCTTCATATATTTGTAAATGAGCCTATAAAATCCTTACACAATGCATACTCTCCTCTGAAAACTTGCCTTGCCTCAGAAGGCTTGGGAATGATCGAGTCTTCATTTCATCTACATTCAACAGCTTCCACATGAAAGAAGCAATGAGGAATCCCCATTAGACATGGTCAAAATCTTGCTCTAAATCAAGTGAATAAAAAGCCAGGAGAGGCAGGTACTCTTCACTTAATCAGGATATTAGTGTAGGCAGTATTGAAGTGATTAAAGCGAAACATCTGTAGCCTGTAATGAATGGGAAATGTCAGCTGAATCTCTTGTTCTGGATGACTTTGGAAAGAAGGGAATTTGAATCTCTGGGTATGTTAGTTTCTGCACAGAACTAGCACACGTGGCTGCATCAGTAACCCTTGAGTCAGCTGCTGGGTATATCGCACTTCTGCTACTCAATTCATAGCTGGGCTGACCAAGAATAATTTTAAAGACTAATTAAAGTGCACACACAGCTGAGCTGCATTGAGTACGAGGCAGTGCTATCTGTGACAATCACAGCATGTTAACTGGAGTCAATACTTCTGTATCTTTAACATCAACAAAACGTGCAAAGTTGGAGACATTGAGTGTGCTGGCTGCAAACCTAATTCAACAAAACCTTGCCGAGCAGCACTGATTAATGCTATTGATTTATGCTTCACATCTTCCTGTGTAAGTCCTTTCTGGGATGCTTGCTCAGGGTGTCCAGGACTGAGAGTCACCTTGTCATCTCCCTGCCCGTAGTGAGAGGAAGACTTGCTAGTGCTTAATTGGGTGTCAGCTCCCTGATACCACCAGTCTGCTAGCCATCCAAACAATCTCCTCTGGGTTCTGCCAGCCCTTACTTTTGTCTTACAGGCTAACAATAGGTGCACCCAAGCCCCTCTGAAAGTGTTTCCTGTAGCATTCAGCCCCTGGCATTGGACATTCATGGAAATTACCAAGGTTGCTATCCCCCAGGGAATATTGTATAGACTAGCTTGTTTGATTCAACTGAGGATCAACTCCTCCAAACAGCATAGCACAGAGATATACTTCTAATGAAAACAATCATAAATTCACTGTCACAGATGAAGATTTAAGAGCTAGTGAGTAAGGATAATGGAAACAGAAATGGTTACATATACTTATCAATGGCTACCTTTCCTATATAATAAAATAGATTTTCCCCCAAAGGTTGTCTTTTACAGAGGTAGCCACTTTCAAACAAATCAGGATCCAAGCATTCATGAAGCCCTCCTTCTGCCAGGGGTTTTCCTCCGTGAATGAATAACAAAATGTCACCTTGCATTCTATTTATTATCCTCAAGGTTCTTTTTTGCCCCCTACAAACAGGACAACCTTTGAGGCTTAATCACTGGTGTCTTCCCATACTCCTGTTTACTTTATATGTAAATTGAGCTCCTGTTGTGTTAGTTTACAATGCTTAATTTCCGTGAGAACTGAGATAGACAGGTGACTAGAGTTCCTAGCTCCAGTCTGGAAGAAAACTGTTTTTCTCTTTGGTTGGTGACAGACTTAAAAACAAATACATACACAACTCCTTACGTATCATCCATACATACATCATGCAATGATTATGAGGATCAGTTAGAGACCTTCCATTATATTCTTTACGGATAAATACTATGAAAGCAGGGTGTTAGGGTGTAGTGAGTTTGTCAGACCTGCTAAGAGTTGCTGTTACACAACAGTAAATCCTTTGCCAATTGGCACCAAATGGCTTCTGTGTCATACTCTCCTTAGAAGTTAAAAGTGCTGTTGAAGACCTTTGCAGAATGTGAATTATTTCTGCATGTTAAATTCCAATGGAACTTGACAGTAGAATAATTTAAAGTTCCCCCAAGCTTTGAAACTTAACAGTAGAAAACTTCACTAGGCTTAGCTTACAAAGTCTGGAGCACTAACCAATGTGCACTATAGGGTGGGTTAAAGAGAATTGCACCTTTAATTCTGAATCTCCTCTTTTGTCACTTTAATCTTGTTGTAAATTTTGGGCATGCAGCATATAACTGTATTTAAAACTATTTTAGAAACTCTTTGCTTCCTGTTCTTACTGCCTGGGACCAGAGTTCAGGACTGTTTCTTCACCTGCAAGAATGTGTAACTTCAAGTATGAAAAGCAGCTCAAGAAACTATTTTGTCACGTAAATGCTTGGAATGCCTTCAATTGCAGCAGGAGAAACTCTGATGCTTGCACTCATTTTCTTAGGCAGTAAAAGATCAATTGAAAGGCTTCTAAGTGTCACGTTCTGCATTTTCATAATTCCAGAGGCGTCTAACTCAGTTGTGGTAAATTCTTTTGGCTTATGTCACAAAAATGCATGTTTCTGTGATTAGTAAAGTGGATAACTTTCATCTAAAATTTCTTAATTTTTAGTAAATGTTTAGCATGTCTACCCCACTAACATGGTACATGCGTGACGGCAGCATTCTGTTTAAACAAAGGTCCCCAGATAGGCCTCTGGTGCCATTCACAATAATGGGCAAAACCAAAATAAGTGATGGATTGGTCTCTTTGGTTTGTGACAGCAGAAATCCACAACTGGAGACAGGTGGCTGGTGCAAAATGGAAGCAAAAGGGTCTACATTAACATTTAATCTTTGTAAGATGATGTTGCCCGTTATGTGCCTCCAACACAATGAAGCAGCTTGATTTTGGTTTTGGTAATACAATATAGCAATTTAATATGTTACAAAAATCTTAATACCAGTTGTGAGAGGGAAAGGTTTGAGTATATAAAGCCAAGAAGCTTTTACATTAGATTTAATCTCATTCTGATATCCTTTTTTCTGCGTAAGTCATCACTCATTTATCTAGTAGCAAGAAAGGACCTGTAAAAAGATGAAATCAGCTCCTTCAAGCTTACCAGTATGGGCATAGACTTCCTAAAATGAGGAGTAGATAAATAAACAATGGGAGAACATTCCTGGAAGAAAATCTGGTTATTAGTGGACTAAAACCTAGTGACGTGGTCAACTACATTTACTTAAGTGCAATTGCTTAGCTTGCCAATATAACTATTTCTACATTCCTTGGTTGTTCTTTTGTAAGAAATTAAAAATAAACACAAGACCACTGTATAGGAGTTCATGCAACTTCCCTTACACATGTGTTTGGCTTCTGAATTTCTAGGACACAAGAGAATGCAGATTGGAAGTGAACTGAAGCTTGTTTTAGGAACCTAAAACACTTGCCTATACAGGATCCCAGAGCACTCCACAGGGAGAGACAAGCATAAAGTTAAGAGAAAAGAAAGTACCTTAAGTTGTATAATATAAAATAACACTCATCTTCTGTACTTATAGGTAGCTGCTGTTTGACTACCTCACAGTTAAAAAAATAAATCTACAAATAGAGGAGAGGGATAGTGTGTATGATTATGATGGAATACAACATTAACATCACTTAAAATGCATTCTCAAATGGAGAAAGGGACATTATTGATGCCCTCTGCAATTTTGTACTTGAGAAACTGTTTTAGGCCTTACAACTGGTGTATGCTGAAGCTTGTAGTGTCATGAATACACACACTTCATATATCAGTATTGTAGCTTCTTTTCCTGTAGTTTTTAGGCTAGTGGTCCCACTGTTTTTGGGTTGGAGCCTCTTTCCCCTGGGGAAGGACACTCTTCACACCTGAGTGTTTGGGCCATTTCTTTCCATTTTTTCACTGGATTAGCAAAATATAACTTCATTTGGGGGGTTTCAAGCATGTTGCAAAAGGGGAGTGCTGAAGCAGCTAGCTGGTTGTAATGCTAGCTGCAGTTGTGCAAACTGAGATAAAAATCAGTCTGCTGATTTGCTGTGCTATGCTGGCACCCGTACCTCTTGGTCAAAGAGCATTGAGAGGGAAAAGGTTTGTGTGGGTGGTGAAAATATTTGTCCTGTAGGTGGCTTGCTCTTCTTCAGGTACCTAATCATATCTCAACAACAGGGAAAGTGAATGCAATCACGGAGAAGGGCAGGGGAAGATTTTTATTGAGGTTTAAATGGCCACACAATAGCAGGTGCTTATGGATGTTGTGTGTGCAATAATTGTAATGAGTAAAGAGCAATGCCATCAGCATAAACATTACTTCTGGCCTTCTTCTCTAGAAATTATCTCACCTATGTTTCTTTACTGGTGTATTCTATTTCTGCTTTTATCTCTTTATCTATTCTGCTTCATGATACTAGTTAAGCATCCATTTATTCAGTAAGTGTCTTTTCACCAAATTGATAAGAAATAGCAGTAGATTATTAGTATTAGAAGTAGTTTATTGGTGTATGCGAATATGCAAGAGTGCTTTACCCAACCACAAAATTAATATGAATGGGTATTTTTAACCATACTCACCTTCCATTATACAGACTCTTCCCTTTTTCACCACCCTGAATTCTCAGTATTTGCCCACTTGTTTAGACAAAGAACAAGTCAAATTTTCATTCTTTAGAAGTGATTGCAGTGGTTGCTGCAGGGAGTATGCTCCGGTTCTCGATGCAAGTCAGCAGTAAGGTGTCATTTTTAACAAGTATGAGGCAATAGCTGAATGACCAACTTTTATAGTTGTGTTTAGTCTTTGAATGGACAGGTAGGACATCCTGTATAATCTCAAAGGAAGCGGAGCATAGCATGTGCCATAATGCAATAATTTCTAACAAGCATCCACTCTTGCACTGTCTCAGGTAGTTGGGCAGCTTGCTGCTGGCTGACACTAAGGGAAATAATCTTGTTTAAAAATCAGCATTGCCAACGTTCCAGATTGCTGAGTATGGCTGGGTCTCTATCTGAGGATAGATGAGCTGCCTCATAAACTTACGTTATGGGGCTTGAGTAGATAAGCCTATCAATGGGGATGTCTCTCCCTAGTCTGATTTACAATGTGTTTTTCTATAGGAACAGCTCAAGAAATCCCTTTCAAGATTCTGAACAACTAGGCTATTTCCCCTCACTTCATTTCCCTCCCAAGCATTACAGTCTAAATCAGTTAGGTTGTTTTTTCCTTTTTGCTCCAGTACTAAGCTTACATGGTATGTAGGACCTCCTGGACCTGTGCCAGATGCTCCTGTGCTGGCAGCCTGTTGCAGTTAGAGATGCACAGTTTCCTTCTTCCTGGCTAAGCTAAAGAAATAGCTTCAATAACTTGCAACTGTCTTAAGTTCTCATGGTTCTGTTTTGATACAGTGCCCAGAGCCATGGTATTGCAGGATCCTCCATAAATACAAGTTGTAACGATTGCCATGCTAATAAATAGTTAATAAGTGACAGTTAAGTTGTAACTCCCTCTTCACTGCCTTGAAGCTTTGATCTGTGTCTTTAAGATCCCTTGCCCTGCCATTGCTAAACTTATCTCCATCACACACCTTCCTCCTTTCTTGGCCTTGCTTATTTAAACATTTGGGGTAAGATCAATGGCCAATGCTTTCAAAAATATTTTAAAATTATTTTTGGTATCCTTCATGCTTGGATGCCCAACTTAAGACACTTTTAAAGGAGCCTGACTTTCACCGAATGGGTGTTCAGCATGTTTGGAAGCTGAGGCCCATTTATTTAAGGAACAATCACCCTCACGATTTTCTAATGTAACTCTCATCACTCCTATAGTAATGGAAGGATCTAGTTTCTTCATTTTCCCCAGTCCTCACATTGTATAGCTCACTTGAGCAATTGCCTGTTTTTATAAAAAAGTGTCTGTTAACATTAAGCCCTAGCAGGAAAAGGGAAAGGGGGTGGGGGGAAATTGTAGGGGAGATGGTCCCATGGGAGTAGCAAATAACTGGGGAGCATCTTAGGGCAGTGAGAAAATCAGGGGTCATTTATATATGCTGGGATAGTGCCCAAAGACTCTAGAGAGGATTTGGATTCTATACTGTTGGAATAAACATATGGAGACAAGAGACAGAAGGATGTTCATGTGATTAAAGCACTAGACTAACACTCAAAACAAGAACGATGGTCTTCCTATGTGATCTTGTAAGTTACTTACCCTCCGGAGGCACAAGAGGCTGTTCTGATACTATAATAAGGTCGTATAAGCATACAGATGTATGATCCACGTATCAACGAGCTTTCAATCTAAGAAGACAAAAAGGAATGAAAGGAGGAAGAAGAGGATAGAACTTATATGCACAGTGGTCAAGGACATGCCTTGTTAGGGTTTTTTGGGGAGGATTTAAACAAACCTATGCAGCTCTCCTCCACCCCATCCATTATTTGCTGGCCAGTTGCTTGTAGGTGTTGGCACAAGAGAGTCCTGAGGGTGACATCTGAAAGAAAGATTAGTGCCTTTATGGACTAGTGCAAGGAAGGCATTCTGGTGTGGAAGAAAGCACGATGGTGGGAGTTGAAGGACTAGTTATACATGCAATTAGGCTGCTATCATTCGTTGAAGGGGCAGGAGGTGATGTGATGAGACGAGCAGATAACTGCTAAGGAAGAGAACTAGGAATAGACATGAGGACAAGGAATCAATGCAGTGAAAAATGGGGAGCCAGTGGAGGGATTCAAAGAAGGGGATGCATACATGATGTGTCCAGAGCAATGGGCAAGGCCAATGATTTCAACTGGTGAATACAGAATGGAGAGGGCTGGCGTATGTGGCAGAAATCTGAAGGGGATGGATGGTCTGTGTGTGCGTCAGGAAGTTAAGCTAATAAGAAGATGTGACATTACCCTGGGTACAATCTGGACTGTTTAACAACTGTCTATTTTCCAACCTAGGATGCCTTTTTTACTGCTTTGCTATGTGAGCAACCACTCCTGGTCTGCTCACATACAGCTTGCAGCATGCAAATTACTCCCAACTATAGTATATAAGTGATACGGCCAGCCACTCTTAAATTATACTGCAGAGCAACACCAGCAAATTCCCAGCCTCAGACTTTCCCCCAGAAATGTGAATCGACACAAGCTCATATAAAGTCCAGCATTTTATTAACAGAAAATCATATGCACAGATGCTGGTATCTCAAATAGAATTTCCCAAACATTTCAGTCCAAGCACACTGGTTTGGATAAAACAGTAAAACAAGTTTATTACAGAAAGAGATTTTAAGTGATTACCAGAAATGAGGTGTAAAAGTCAGAACTGGATACAAGGAAATAATACGAGTTTTGCATTTTACCTTGTAACTTAACAAGCTAAGTGAATTCAGAGCAAAAGGCTCTCTTACCACATTCCTCAGCAGTCTTACTGGCTGAATTCCTTTCAGACAGGATCCCTCCCTCAGTCTAATGCAGTTTCTTTGTTCCTCAGGTGTTGTGGCTGCCATCGATAGAGAGAAAAGGAGGGATAATTTGGGGCATCTGTTCCCCATTTTTATACTTTTTCCCTCTTCTTTGAGGATCATCTTCAGCTGGGGTTCAGGAGACAGAAAGTCTGTGGGGATGGGAACCTCGAGCTGTTTCTTTGCCAAGATGTAAATTTCTTGCACACACCTTCTTTCCTGCCAAAGAATGGCCACTTAACCAGGTGATGGTCCATTTGATTTCACTGACATCTGGCTGAGGCATCAGTTTGACTTTTGTCTCTGAGGAACTGGTTTGTGGCTACTTCCCCAGATTTGGAATATGTCTTAGTAACATCATGGAGTAGCATCTTATAACTTTACATACAACATTGTTACATATTTTACCAGGACAACAATGATCAGCAAATTATGAGTTTTCAAAGGATACCTTACAAGGCACAGTCTGTACAAAAATACGTCTGTGAACATGGGTACAGGCTTTCACAGAAGTACATGTGTCTGGTGGTGGAAGATGGAGGGCCATGCAGTAGAGGCTACTTTAAAGTGTTTTCTTGTTACCAGAATCAAACTTCACAAGGTCCTGGCTTCCAAAGCCTGGCTTTTCACTAGGAATCTTCATGAAGCATGAGGGGTTAGCAGTACTGAATGCTGAGCAGCTATTTTTACCAGCATGGCAGCCTAGTTCCATTTCTGTAACCAGTGAGTCTGTTTTACAGGCTAGATCATTAGCCTTATACTCAGCCTTCCCCATTTTATCCAGGTGTGGAATCGAAGCTACCTCAAAGTGTAGCAAGTGAGGTTGTGCATAGCATCAGAACAAAACTGAGAATTTTCCATTCAAATGTGTTCTCAGTGCTAACGTACCAAGGTCAGCTGGAGCGCCGCCAAAACAAAACTTAGTGCCTACGAACGATTCCAAGTATTGGTTGGAAAGACTTCAGTACCCGTGACGATATCAGACAAATCACCAATCAGCAGCTCATTTCCACCCGACTCGGAAGGAAGTGCTGGGTCAGGTACACTGCACCTCAACATAGATTCCCATATGAAGCTTTTGAATGGAAACCAACTGGTGCGAAGAAACAATGGAAGGGGAGGGAGGTGCTACTGAGACCTAGAGGGGTAGGGGTTGGCTCCAGGATGAGAAAGGGGATTCCAGGGATTCCTACCTGCTCCAAGGCCATGTCCTGGGCTCCATGAAGCTGCTTCAGCTCTCCAGGTCCTCCTCTTGCCTCTAGCCGCATCCCCCATGTCTGCATGAGTTTACACGGGGGCAGATTGCCCCCCCATGTTGCCATTGTGTGGATGCTATTCTCCTCCCCCCCACCAGCTTCTGCTGCCCCTGTTTCTGCCAAACTGTTGACTATTTAACTGCCAGTTATTTTTTTAGAAATGGCTAGTAGAGGTGTTGAATTTAATACAGAAATAAGCCAGGCTTGCTTGTGCCCTTTGTATTATTCATTTTCATATTCAGCTAATTCAAATCTTCAGCAGCTGACTTAAATTAAGCTGTCACAGAACTTTCAGTCCACTGCACCAGCACAGACCCATAGAAATGTAGGGCTGGAAGAGACCTCAAGAGGTCATCTAATCCAGCCCCCCGTATGGAGGCAGGACCAAGTACACCTAGACCATCCCTGATAGACGATTGTCTAACCTGTTAGTTAAAAACCTCCAGGGATGAGGATTCCACAACCCCCCTGTAAAACCTATTTCAGGGCTTAAATATTATAGTTGTAAAGTTTTTCTTAATATCTAACCTACATTTCCAGTGCTGCAGATTAAGCCCTTTGCTTTTTGTGCTACCTCCAGGTTACATAGAGAACAATGGCTCACCATCTCTTTATAACAACCCTTAACATAGCTATCAGATTCCCCCCTGACTTCTTTTCTCAAGGCTAAAAGCATGCCCAGTTTTTTAACCTTGCCTCAAAGGTCAGATTGTCTAAGCCTTTTATCATTTTTCTTGCTCTCCTCTGAACTCTCCAGAATGCATCGACGTCTTTTTTGAAGTGTGGTGCCCAGAAGTAGACCCAGTGCTGACTAGAGGAAGACAGTTCCCTCCCCTGTCCTAGATACAGCACACCTGTTAATGCAGGTGTAATAGGGTGGCTTGCCTGTAGGCTGGAGAGCCTGTGGTTTAGCCTGCCCTGATTACATGATGAGCCACACCTGGGCTCAATGAGGGGCTCCCCATATAAAAGAGCAGGCAGCCACAACGAAGAGAAGCAGCCCAGGAAACGGCAGCTATGTGTGCAGGGAGCAAGAAGGCTCCTGTGGGACCACAAGGGTACAGTGACATAGCAATTAAACACCCGCAGCTGGCCTGAGTCAACTGACACAGGCTGTGGGACTGTAAAATTGCTGTGTGGATGTTCTGGCCTGGGTTGGAGCCTGAGCTCTGAGACTCTCTGAGGTGGAAAGGGCCCGCAGTCCAGCTTGAGTCCGAACATTGAAAGATGGGTCTAAGTCAGCTGACCTGGGCCAGCCACAGCCATGCCACAGGTCTTTTATTCCAGTGTAGACGTACCCTTAGTTCTCTCTTCGAGTGATTGCTCATATCCATTCCCCCAGGCGAGTGTACGCCCTCGTGCACGGTTCCCGGACTTTTTTCCCTTAGCAGATACCGTAGCGCTGGCTCTGGCGCCCCATGGAGTGCCGCACTCATGCCACGGTACGTAGGGCACTGCTGGCCCCACAGACCCTCCGTTCCTTCTTTCCACCTGTGATGGTGACTGGAACAACTGCTTGCTCCCACAAGTATTTTCCCTTGGTTATAGTTAGTGTAGCAGTTCTTGTTGAACTTAGTTAGTTTAAAGTTAAGTTAGAATAGTTTAGAGTAGGAAAGTTAGAGAGTCTTAGGTCTCAAGCGACCTGGCCATGCCAGGCTCACCAGGGTTTAAACCTGCACTGGCTGTGGGAAGGCTTTCCCAGTCAGTGATCCTCCCAAGCGCCGCCTTAAGTGTTTAGGGGAGCAGCATCGTAAGGATCGGTGCCGAATCTGTAAAGCCTTCAAGCCGAGGACCCAGAAGGAAAGGGACATCCAGCTGAAGGCGATCCTGATGGAGTCAGCGCTCCATCCAGCGTCTGAGCTGCCTCACGCCTCCTTGGCACCGGGGGTGTCTCGGCGCTGAGCCTCCCCGGTGCCGAAGAAGAAGCGTAGGCAGTGCATAGAGCGCTCTCCCTTCCCCGCACCGCTGGAGCATCTGGAGTTGAGCCCAGAGGTGCTGGAACTGCGTGAGCAGCCTCCAGCACCGGCACTGGACACGAGAGAACCTCCCCTGACTCCAGGGAGTGGAGGAGCCTCTCTGCAGGACCCTTCGACACTGGCGGCGTTTCAGGCGGCTCGAGCCTTGCTGGTCCTGCCCATGCCTCCGGCCCTCCCTTGGCCGAGGGACACAGGGCCTGCGTCCGGGCAAGCCTGCAATGCGTGTCCCCGAAGGGTGGGCAGGCCCGGCACCGGAGCAACGGCCGCCCACCACTCGTCACTGGAGAGTCGAGCTGGACAGCTCCTCTTCCTCTTCAGAGTCCAATGCATCTTCTCGGCACTGGAGCTGGTCCCCGAGGCCGCACTGCTCGAAGACAGCGTTGCCAGCTGGACACTCCCGTGCTTCGGACTCCGACACGGCACCGAGGTGCAGGTCCCGGCACCGCTCACTGGCTTCGGGGAAAAGGCGCCACAAGTCCTCAGTACCGCGGCGCCAGTCTTCGTCGGCATCGTCAGGTTCGTCCAAGCATTGGCACCAGTCCAAACGACACCAAAACTCTTTCTTGGGGTCGTCCAGCAGCAGGTCTTGGAGCAGCAAAGCTAGACGGCACCAACGGCACCATTCCAGCAGCTCGGGTTCCCAGAAGGGTAGGGGCTGCCAACGCTGTGAGGAGGTGCAGCTCCCAGTGCTGGCGCCAGCACCGGGGTGGCCTCAGGGCCTGTGGCAGTGGCCATATTGGGATCTGTGGGGGGCACAGGTCGGGCAGGGAACTTTGTCAGCCCCTGGCTCAGTGACACAACAGGTGCCCCCCCGAGACCGTCTTGGTGCAGGAGAAGGATCGTTTCTCAGGGGAGGAATCAGATCCTGGTAAAAGACCCTCTATAGGGCCACGCCACCAGTCCTCATCCTCCTCACCGGATGAGACGGTGTACAGAGACGAGAGGGCACCCCGATTGACTTTAGGGCTCATCAGGAGATCCTGAAGAGGGTGGCCTCTAACCTTGATTTAGAGGTCAAGGAGCTCGTAGAGGAGGAGGATCCCCTCTTTGGGCGTGTGGGAGCACAGGGACTATCGAGAGTGGCCCTGCCAGTACACAAGAGGGTGCTGTGACTGGTCAAGGCAATTTGACAAATCTCCTCTTCGGTTGCCCCAATCTCCAAAGGCACCGAAAAGAAATATTACGTTCCTGCTGCAGGGTACGAGTACTTGTTTACGCACCCAGCCCCGGGGACCCTGGTGGTGGACGCTGCTAACCAAAAAGACAGGCAGGGCGCCCAAGGTTCTACCCCCAAGAACAAGGAGGGCAGGAAATTGGACCTTTTGGGGAGAAAGGTCTACTGTACGGGGCCCTGCAGTTCCGTATAGCGAACCACCAGGCCCTCTTAGGGAGGTATCATCTGAACCTCTGGGAGTCTATGCAGAGGGTCGTGGAGGGCTTATCCCAGGACCAAGCAGTGGACTTTGCCACGGGCCTGGAAGAGGGGGTGACGGTGGCTAGCGCGGCTCTCCAGACTGCGTCAGACGTAGGGGATACGGCTAGCAGGGCTATGGCCTCCGCTATTGCCATGCGGCGCTCAGCATGGCTCCAGTCTTCAGGGCTGTCGCAAGAGGTGCAGCACTCGATCCAGGACCTGCCCTTTGATGGGGCTGGTCTGTTATCGGACAAAACAGATGAGAAGCAGCACGCTCTGAAGGACTCAAGAGCCACACTACGCTCTTCGGGTCTATGCACGCCAACAGGCCCGAGAGCAGCCACAGCGCTCCCCGCAGCAGCAACAAACTAGGCCACTGCCTAGGCCCTTTCCATCCACGCGGAACAGAGAAAGGAGCAAGGGTTTTGGATGGCGTGACTGCTCTGGGTCGTCCTCTGCATCCCAGCAAGGGCCCCCTAAGGGGCTTAAGGGCAAGCAGCAAATTTGATGGTGCGCCCAAGGGTGGAATCATTATCCCCCTTCTGGATTCATCCCTGGCCTTCAGAGACAGGCTAAGGCCCTTTACGAATAGTGGCGGGACATCACGTTGGACCGTTGGGTACTCCCCATAGTGTGCTGAGGTTATGCCCTCCAGTTTACGGCATTCCCTCCCAATTACCCCCCCTTTCCCGTCCCTCTTCAGGGACCCATCTCACGAGCAACTCCTCGTGCAGGAGGCCCACTCTCTCCTAGACAAGGGCGATAGAAGCAGTTCCTCCACTCGAGGGAGAGGGTTTTATTCAAGGTATTTCCTCATCCCAAAAGCCAAGGGCAGCCTCAGGCCTATATTGGACCTGCGCAGACGAAACAGGTTCATAAAGAAACTCAAGTTTCGCATGGTGTCCCTAGCGGCCATTATCCCAGTTCTGGATCCAGAAGATTGGTATGCCACCCTTGACTTGAAGGATGCATACTTCCACATTTCCATCCTTCCCAGCCACAGGCGTTTCCTTAGGTTTACTGTAGCCGGTGGCCACTACCAATTTACGGCCTTGCCCTTCGGCCTTTTGTCCTCCCCCAGGAGTGCAGGCCAGAGCCTCCCTCTCACGCTCGAGGTACAAGGCCATGACAACAATAATTTCGTCCCCCACGACGACAGCCAGGCAGTGCCTACGGCTGTTGGGACACATGGCTGCGTGCACATATGTGGTGAGGTTGGCCCACCTCAGGCTCAGGCCCCTCCAGGCTTGGTTGGCCTCAGCGTATGTGCCCAGCAGGCACCGGTTGGACAGAGAGGTGACGGTTTCCCCCATGGTTCTGGTATCACTGCAATGGTGGAGGAACCCCAGGACAGTGATGGAAGGGGTTCCAGTCAGGGATTTGACACCTGCGATCAACCTGGTTTCTGATGCGTCGGACGTGGGTTGGGGGGCCCACATCAGCAGCAGCCTGAGGACGCAGGGGCGCTGGCCGCAGGAGGAGAGAGGCCTCCACATCAGTGTGAAAGAACTCAGGGCAGTCGGGTTGGCATGCAAAGTGTTCCTTGAGATTTTATTGGGCAAGATGGTACGGGTGCTGATGGACAATACCGCAGCAATGTTCTACATCAACAGACAAGGAGGAGTGTGCTCCACGGCCCTCTGCCGGGAAGCAGTTCGACTTTGGGACTTTGCGGTGAGGCACGGTTTTTGTTTAACTGCCTCTCACCTCCCAGGGGTCAGGAATGATGAGGTGGACCGCCTCAGCAGGTTGTTTCTACCCCAAAACGACTGGTCGTTGCAGCCAGAGGGAGCGGCCAGAATTTTCCTCGAGTGGGGTGTTCCCTGACTGGACCTGTTCGCATTGTCCTGGAACAAGAAGTGCCCGAGGTTTTGCTCACTCTGGGGTCACGAGCCGGACTCCATTATGACGCGCTCCTCATCGAATGGATGGGGGCCCTCATGTACGCGTTTCCCCCCATCCCGCTCTTGCCCAAAGTCCCCTTGAAAATCAAGAGGGACAGGGTGGACGTAATACTGATTGCCCCAGCGTGGCCGAGACAGCACTGGTTCAGTAAGCTGCAGGACCTCTCCGTTGCCGCACCGATCGAGCTCCCGAGGGTTCCAGACCTGCTCTCCCAGGGCCACAATCGCCTTCTGCACACCAGCCTGGACTCCCTGCACCTGACGGCCTGGAGACTCTCTGGCTGACGGAGGAGGAGAGAGCCTGCTCGGCGCAGGTCCAGCGCGTGCTGCTGGGCAGCAGAAAACCTTCCACACAGGTCTTATATAGAGCCACATGGAGGAGGTTTACCTGCTGGACAGAGTCACGGGGCATCCCCCCAGGTCTGTCCCCTACACAAGCTATCCTGGAGTATCTGTTACAGCTTAGGCTCCAGGGCTTAGTGCTAGCTTCCCTTAGGGTGCACTTGGCGGCCGTTTCAGCTTTCCATCAGCCGATGGAGGGGCAGTCCCTGTTTTCCCACCCCATGTCGGTGGGGTTCCTCAAGGGGGTTAAGAGGCTCTACCCGCAGGTTCATGACCCGGTGCCTCCCTGGGATCTTAACCTGGTCCTCTCCAAACTCACAGGACACCCCTTCGAGCCCTTGGCCACATGCCCCCTGATGGTCCTGTCCTGGAAGGTGGCCTTCCTGGTGGCCATTACATCGGTTAGGAGGGTCTCTGAGTTAAGGGCACTGACCTCGGAGCCCCCCATGCCATGTTCTTTCGGGATAAGGTGCAGCTGAGACCACACCCAGTTCTCCTGCCCAAGGTGGTCTCGCAATTTCATTATAATTAAGACATCTTCCTCCCCGTGTTTTTTCCCAAACCGCATGGGTCGGAGGAGGAGAGGAGATTGCACTCCCTGGATGTAAGGCGAGCTCTGGCCTTCTACATCGAGAGGACAAAGCCCTCCCGGAAAACGATGCAACTTTTCATGGCGGTGGCAACAGGATGAAGAGTTCCCCATTCTCCACACGGTGCATCGTCAGGTGGATCACCGCGTGCATAAAGCACTGCTACGAGTTAGCAGGCGTCCAGCTCCCCGGGGTCGTGACGGCGCACTCAACAAGGGCCCAGGCCTCGTCGGCAGCCTTCCTGGAAAGGGTCCCCCTGCACAACATCTGCAAAGCTGCCACTTGGTCATCAGTGCACACCTTTGCATCACACTACGCCATTGTCCAGCAGACGAGGGAGGATGTGCGATTCGGCAGAGCCGTGCTGAGAGCAACTCACTGTTGACTCCTACCCACCTCCAAGGTATTTAATCACCTATAGGGGAATGGATATGAGCAATCACTCGAAGACAGAAAACAAGGTTACTTACCAGTAACTGCTGTTCTTCGAGATGTGTTGCTCATATCCATTCCATACCTACCCTCCATCCCTACTGCTAGAGTAGGCAGAAAGAAGGCACTGAGGGGCCGTGGGACCGGCGGCGCCCTATGTACCGCAGCATGAGTGTGGCACTCCAGGGGACGCCAGAGCCAGCCCTACAGGATCTGCTAAGGGAAAAAAGTCCGGGAACCATGCACGAGGGCACACACTCACCTAAGGGGAATGGATATGAGCAACACATCTTGAAGAACAGCAGTTACTGGTAAGTAACCTCGTTTCATGAGGGGAAAAACTGAAGAAGCAGGAGAGAGGAGAGAGAGAGAGAGAGAGGAGAGAGACTATAAAAGCCAGCTGAGTCAGAGGGCTGGATTGTACTAGAGGACTCAATAAGGATTTGTTTGAACTACCTGTGGACAGAGAACTCTTAAAGGGCCTTGAAGAAGGAGAAAACAGAGGCAGGGTTCTGTAAAATGACCTCTGGCCACCAGGGGGTGCTCAGGTAGCAGGCAGCCACATTACAACACCCCAGCGTATTAGCCATTTTTTGCAACCACATTATGTTGTTGGCTCATATTCAGTTTCTGATCCCCTATAACGCCCAGGTCCTTTTCAGCTGTACTGCCTTCCTAGTTATTCCCTAGTTATTATTTCTAGTTGTGCATTTGATATTTTTTCCTTCCTAAGTGAAGTACTTTGCCCTTGTCTTTACTGAATTTCATTTTGTCGATGTGATCGATTCTCCAATTTGTCTAGGTCATTTTGAATTTGAATCCTGTCCTCCACAGTGCTTGCAACCCCGCCCAGCTTGGTGTCATCTGCAAAATTTATGAGCATACTCTCTACTCTGTTATCCAAGCATTAGCAAAAATATTGGTTGGCAATGGATTATTTCTTCTGAAAACCTTGCTAGAGTTTTTCTAATATGGTAGAAGCTATCTTCAATACCCCACTCTCTGGCTATTCTTTCTCCTTCAGTGAAATTCCTTCCTACAGATGTTTAAAACTGACAAATGGCTGTGGGCTGGAACAGAAATAAAAGGGGAATGTTGGATGTGTTTTCAAAGCACAGTAGGTAGCTGTGGCTCATTGATCTGCTAATGGTCATTGAGAAACACTGTGCTAGACGGTGCAGAAGCATCACACCAAGTCAGCATTTCTCTTGGCTCTTCTCCTGTCAGTGCAAAAGGTCACCTTGCTTACTGACTATTGAAGAGTTCTGAAGGGAGCTTTGATCAATGTGATAGTCTTCGGCTCAGCATGCTAGAAACATGCCTGCCGACACTTTGCTGTGGAATGAAGCTGCCTGACTTGGCAGGACCTTTGTGCATCCTCTGCATTGACTGTTCTTTAGATCTCAGGGTCCTGATAAAACTGTGTTAAATAGGCCCCTTATTCATCAGTGTGATTCAGAGTCTCGTGACTCTCAACTGGATGCTCATCAGTTGTGAACTTATTTGGCACTTTTTAAAAAATAAACGTTTGTATTAACTATTTCAGCTATCTTTCACTACAGCATTTGCCTTTGGAGGATCTCACAGCACATAAAAATAGGATGGATCTTATCTTGTAATCACCTGAGGCAGGCAAGCAGCCCTTTGTTAGAAACCCCATTGAAAGATTACTTGCCAGGCGTAAGGATTTGAAGGGTTGGGCTTTTATAAAAGACCTTGTCTACATGTGGAAATTTACCAGCATAATTACAGTTATACAGATATAACTTCCCCAAAGAATACTCTTATTCCAAAATAAGAATATCTATATGAGCAATTATGCTGGTAAATTTCCCCATGAAGACAAGCCTTTGACTTACAACACCCCTGGCAGGTAAACAGGATTAGCCACCAGTGAAATGGAGCTTCCTCTGCAGTTGAGGTGAGCTGATTTTTAACACTACACAGCAATATATGTAACTAGTAGTAATGCAAACTTAAGGTGGGGGGAAGCAGGGGTAGATGGGGTCTAAGATCTAAGGGTACCCACCTTAGATGTTGGAAACCTTCATTAGTACTTTAGTTTAAATAGGGGCACATCCTGTTTATACATCATATATTAAGTTCCATTTTAAAAAAACAAAACATTTTTTATCTATCCATGTACAACTGATTTCAGGCGAATGTTGGAGGAAATATATCCAGCACAAACTAGACCTTTAGTTCTATTCTTCCCAATAAAATCCAAGAAGAGAGAGACCTGAAAACACCCAGCACAGCAAAAAACCCACAGTACCAAACGAGACTAAAGATCACTTAAATATAAAAAGTGGCCAAAAATTTAAAATACCATATTGTATTATTACAGCAGGCCATGTGGATTAATTTCAACCAGGAGGCTGTGTATGTCATGAGTGAACAGTAACATTTTTAGGAGTTAGTAGATGTTATAGTAATTTTATTGATATACATTATTGAAAGTCAATGCTACACTTCCTGAATATTTTTTCTTATTTTGGTACTTGTGTTTCTACCAAAAAAAAAACCAAAACACTTAAGTGGCATCAAAACTTTTCTGTACTTGACTGGTTAGACTATATTAGATCAATCTGTCTAATAAATTGCTTCTGATTTTCAAACAACCTGACATCGTCACAAGCAAGCTCCGCCCGGAGCACGACATACCAACTCAAAGTGGCACCAGACAGAACAAAAGGTGCAAAACCCGCAGATACCTCCACTGTTACAATGATCAACACCCCCTCCAGCACACCTTTCAAGATACATAGGTCCTACACGTGTGGTGTATTCATCCAGTGCAGTAAGTGCCCCACTAGCAACTACGTGAAACCTGACAACGACTACGATCTCAGCTGAATTCGCGCAGGAAAACGACAAAAACACCCTATCTCCTGTGCGTGAACATTTTTCACAAAGTGATCACACTACATCTGACCTTTCAATCCTCATCCTCAAAGGAAACCTGCACAACATTTTCAAAAGATGAGCCTGGGAGTTTAAATTCATTAATTTGATAGACACTAAAAATCAAGGACTGAATAGAGACATTGGATTTCTGGCTTATAAACAGCAATCGGTAACATACCAATCCCCCTCTTTTCCTGTGTCTGTTAACAGACCACTTTACCTTGAATAATCCCTTAGAATATGTGTTAACTACTTATGCTAAACTATGTATTTGACCTTGTACTTTAACTCTGACTGTGACACTAGCCACGATACAATCTGGACTGATGGACAGTTGTGTCCCCTTTTACACTGCTTTGCTATGAGAGCAACCACCCCTGGTCTGTCCAGACACAGCCTCCAGCATGTAAATTACTCCCAGATATACTGGATGAATGCTATAGCCACCTACTCACGAATTACATTGCAGGGCAACATCAGTCACTTCCCAGTACCAGACTTTTCCTCAGAAATGTGCATCTTGTACTGCCCAGCACCTCCTGGACAATACAAGTTCATATAAAGTCCATAATTTCATTAATACAAAATGATATATACAAATCTTGTTATCCCAAATTAAGTTTCCCTAACACATCAATTCAAACACAATGGATTAGATAAAACAATAAAACAAATTTACTAGCTTTACTAGAGATTTTAATTGATTACAAGTAATGAGGCATTAAAGTCAGAACTGGTTACAAGAAAATGAAAGATAAAATGCAATTAATTCTAATTTAACAAGCTAAAATGAATTCAAAGCAAAAGATCTCTCTCACAACACATTTCAAGTCTTGCTGGTTGAATCTTTCAGCTGGGATCCATTCCCAGTCCAACGATGCTTTCTTTGTCCTTCAAGTGTTGTCAATGCCGTGAGTAGAGATGAAGGGAGAGAGATCCTCTGGGGCATCTGTTCCCCATTGTTATATCTTTTCCTCTTCTTTGAGAATCATCTTCAAGTGGGGATCAGGAGACAGAAAGTCTGTGGCTCAGTAACTGCCAATTGTTTCTTTGCCAAGATGTAAATTTTTCACTCACACCCTTTTTCCTGCCAAAGAATGGCGGTTTAACCAGGTGATAGTCCATTTGATTTTATTGACACCTGGCTGACTTGTCAGTTTGCCTTTGTCTTTGAGGAACTGGTTCGTGCCTGCTTTTCTAAACTAGGAATATGTCTCAGTAATGTTATACAGCAGAATCTTGTAACTTTACATCCAATGTTGCCATACATGTTTTATCAAAACAATAATGATCAGCACATCTTGAGTTTTCAGATGATACCCCACAAGGCATGCTTTGAACCAAATTTATTACAGTTTTATAAAAAGGGTGAACATAGGAATACAGACTATCACAGTGACACTCTGAGTGTCTTTCTCAGACCTGATGAAGAGGTCTGTGTAGCTGCAAAGCTTGTCTCTCTCACCAACATAAATTGGTCCAATAAAAGATATTACCTTACCCATCTTGTCTCTCTATATCTGAGGACCAACATAGCTACAACAACACTGTATACAACTTACTGCAAGGACAATTGCAGCCATTGCTCTTGGAGCATTCCTAGCCTTTCTTGCCCCCCCCCCCCGGTCAGTTTCTCCCTGACACACCTTTGTGATGTCTCCCACACTGCTCCTTCTGCATGGGAAAAACTCCTGGACAAAATCCATATGGGGATTAACTTTCCCTCTTTCAAATCCCTCTACCAGACTTACCCTTGCTATGGTGCGAGATCAGGATCAGGCTAGTAATGAGATGTGAGTGACATCCCTCTTACCTGTCCCCTTCCTTTTTCTTTTTCCTACTCCTTTGCTCTTATTAATTCCCCCGTTCCTGCTGTTCCTTGCTCTGACTGAAACCTGGGCCTCACAGCAGTCAATAGGAGTTTTGCTAATCTCTTCAGTGGGGCCAGGATTCCATCCCCTATCTCTACCCTTCATTAAAAAGCCAGACAATAATTCATATAACTAAAAAAGTTGTCTTTGTATTTATGTTTTTTGGCCTATCCTCACACAATCCTTTGTCTCCCCAATTTTTTAGCTTGTAAACCCTGGGGCAGGAATTGTCTCTCATCTGTTTATACAATGTCCAGTACAATGGGGCTCCATGTGGGAGTTCAGTAACATAAATGTTTATGAAAAATAAATATGGATTGCTATAATGGCTACCATGATAGTACCTAAGGGTGCATGCGATCCACAAAGGTACGTGTGCACTGAAGTCCTATTTTTAGGCACCACTGCGATGCATAAAACCCCTGCTTGGCTGCCACCAAACCATGCAGCCACCTAAAACTCGGCAACTGAGTTTTTGCCTCTGGGAATGCACGCTGTAGCTTCAATCTAGGCACGCAGGCCCTTATCCCGTCTGAGCATGCGCACTACTGCCTCATGATTGGTATCCTGATGACCATCTCCTGCCGAAGCCCCACAGTGATTCCCAAACTGGAAAAGACAAGTGCCCATTCACCTAAGTCATGTATGCGGGCCCAATCCAGTAGGTGTGATCAACAGCAGCCATCTGGAGCGGGCCCCTCAAGCGAGTTCACACACAATGGCCAGGGATTTGAACTCTTATGCGAGCGCCCTAGCCGGTACGCCATAGAGTCATTCTAACTTTTACTGGCTCAATGAATACTTAATTAATTAAAATGGATCAGCTTCAATCGGCAAGATTGAGGGAGACCCACCTCCGAATATTCCACAGCCTGTTTGTTAGCTTGGCAGATCCCTGTTCAAATCCCTTCTCCCTCTCAGGAGCAGGGGGGACTTAATTAGGGGTCTCCCTCATTCCCTTCTTTAGTTATTGTTCTGTTAAATTAATGTTTTCATTAAGGGGGGGAGAATATGTTGTGTATTTTGTGTCCTGCCTTGCTTGCCATAGTGAACAGAGCGAGCCACTGCCTATTATGGGATAATTCAGCCAGTTCTGTCTGGTCTTAGAGTAGGAGAAAACAACTCAATCCGTGTGTATTGACGTCTCCGTGTTCCTGTCAGCTGGTTTCTCTCTAAGTGCAAGTAACTTCCAAGTATCCAAACATAACAATATCCACTAGGCTAAAGGTTATAAGGGAGATCCTCCTCTTCCCTCCCCTGACATTTTGTTTCAGGCCTCGAATGCAACTGAGGTGGCCAAATGTCCGTCTCCTGCCAGTTCATGGATCGCTAGCAGTGCTAAGTGCTTCCCCACAGCCAGACTTTGGCGCCTATCTCTGAGAGAAGGGCAGAGCTTAGCACGCATCGCTCTGGTCAGCATCTCCCCTTGGCTAGCTTAGGCAGCTCCCTGGGTAGCTTGCTCCCTTTGCAAATGCCAGTCTGAGGCACCCATCTGTCCCCCTTTGTTGCATAGACGTCTAGGCATTAACTGAGGCTTTGTGTATTGCAGTGCTGTTCCTGTGATTTTTCTAGGTACCCAAAAGGCAGGTGTTACAACCCTCAGCATCGCTACGCCTAAGTCTCTTCATGGGTCTGGGCCTAAGTGCTGACCAATTAATTTAGATAATTTGGCTTCCTATTCTGCACCTTAACTGCAGAACCATCCTGCCAATGTCAATAACTATCTGGCCACAGATCTTTGCAGAAGGGAAAGTTCAGTGTTACTCTAAAACTTACCTTGTGCCATGGGCTGGCAAACTAATCTCCTTTTCAAAAATCTAAGGTGAAGTGAGACGGCTCAGAGGATATAGTACATAAACACCAAAATAATGATGCAGTAACCATCCGAAGCCTTGCAATGTCAACAACATGTTTTGAGGAAGTCAATGCCCAGAAGTCATTGAAAACTTCCCCTATTTATTTCACATGCAGTTGTCACAATCCTCTCACTTGAGAGAGCACAATTTGACTCGAGCCCAGAAACATCTATCAGTGCCATGAATTAATTGCTGTTGGCCTCAGTTATGTTGCATGCAACTGAATTTGCCTCTTGGCCATCACAGGATGGAGAGGGTTGACCTCTTAACTCCCTAAGTGTGACTCTTGGGCAAACTGCTTTATTTTCCTGTGGCTTGAAAGAAGAGGGTGAGATGTGTGTAATAGACTGGTGAGTACTGGCGTTACTGCTTAAGTATATGGCTTTAAATCTGAACCACCTTCCTTTTCCTCTACTGGGAAACTTGTATTGCCCGACAGTACAGCTATATTGGTAATGATCTCTTTGTGAGAAACGCAGAAAATACAGTGAAGAAGCAATGTGAAATGTTGGCTGGCTCACTTGTGTGGAAGATTCTGTGCACTCTGCCTTGCATTTGGGGACATTTGCACTTAATTGTTTGTATTATTGTAGCGATTAGGAGCCCCAGTCATGGATCAGGACCCTGTTGTGCTAGATACTGCACAAATACAGAACAAAAAGACCGACCCCGCTGCAATGAGCTTACAGTCTAAGGCAACAGATGAGTACAAATAGATGGGGAGTACAAGGGAACAGTGAAACAATATTGGTCAGTGTGATGGGCAATGGTCTCAAAGTTTTATGATGGAAAATTGCTCTGTCTACAAGCTCCCTTCTTTGAACCTTTTTGTTACATTATATGTAGGCTTGGCAAAATGTACTTTTTATATCTTTTTAATTTTGATGGAGATCAATGTTTATTTTAAGCATTTCTTTTAGATTTTTATCTATTTACATTTTGATGGCTGCATGACATTATGGGTTTGAAGTACTTTCTAATTTTTATAGATTTAAATCTTCCCAATTGAGGGTTCGGGGAGGAGGCATCAGATAATTTAATGACCACAGCTGACAAAAAACTTAAAACTTTTATCAATCATTTTAACACCTATTATCAGCATCCCCTCAACGCATACAAAGAAAATACCCTTAAATCGACAAACCCTACGTGTTTGTGCTATTCCTTGGCTAGCGTGTTTGGAACAAGCCTTCTTCGAAAGCCTAGATCAGTGGA
The DNA here is from genome assembly GCA_007922155.1 of Mesoclemmys tuberculata. Taxonomy (NCBI): domain Eukaryota; kingdom Metazoa; phylum Chordata; order Testudines; family Chelidae; genus Mesoclemmys; species Mesoclemmys tuberculata. The sequence goes on along the minus strand of ML675620.1, from coordinate 70,273,611 downwards.
GTTGGACTCACGCAGCATTTTACTTATGGTGCCTGTCTGTTAGCGATGGAAGTGTTGCTTTGTCAGTTGGCCTGTGTGTGGTGAAATCCATGTGTACTGATAAAAACCTACTTCTCCTAAGCCTAATGCGGCGACAGTGCACGTCTTAGCCAGGGGCACAGAAGGGGCCGGATCAGGCGCCCTCCCACCAGGCAGCAGACATGCCCGAATGCCCCCCCAATCTGTGGGGCGTCTCTGCGATTGGGGGAATGCCCCCCACGCCTGACGTGCGAGTGGTGCCTGCACAAGAGCCCTGAGGTGGGTGCAGCAACCTGGCCCCGCCGTGTGTCAGAGCCCCTGTACAGTCCCCCGAGTCCCCAGAGCTCTGGGGGCGGGGCCATGGGGTTTGGAGGCGGGGCCTGAGTTCTCCTGAGCCCATGGAAGGCAGCTGGCGAGAGCAGGCCGCACAGGCCGCCCCACCCCCCCCAGCTCAGTCAGAGCAGAGGCAGGCAAGGGCCACGCATGCGCACAGCGAGAGCGGGCCGGTCCCTGTAACCACACCGCCTCGGAAGCGACGGGGCCGGCCGCGCCGTTCCTCAGGCGCATGCGCCGGGAGAACGGGCGGCTTTGCCATTGCGCAACCGCCATTGGGCGGCGGGGGAGGGGAAGCTGCGTTCCCACCCTTCCTCCGGCGGCCGTTGGTGGCGCCGCGCGCGGAGCGGCTGCGTCCCGGGCGTGCTCGCGTGCGCCGGCGTCGTGACGTTTCCCGCTAGCTCCTCCCCCCCGCGGGCCCTGGGCTTTGACGGCCCCTGCGCGTGACGTCACGAGTTTCTGCGTGGAGGAGGCAGGGACGGCGGCGGGCGCTTCACGTTGAAGGGTCGGGCCCCCCGCCCATCCCCCACCCGCGGCGGCCGCTCGCGGCTCGGTCTCCCCCTCCCCCACCCTAGTCCGGGGGCCCGGGGCAGGCGGGCTGCGGGGTCCGGCCTGACCCCCCCCGGCGCCCGGAAACCTGGCTGCGCCCCGCGGGCCTGCCTCCCACCCGCTCCCCGAGCCTGCCGCGGGCCGGGGCGCCCGGCCCCAACGGCCTCCCCTGCCCTCCGCCCGCGGACCGGCTGGCGCCCGGGTAGGTGTGGGGCGGAGTGGGGGGGCTGAGCGGCGGTGGCGGGGGAGCCGTTGAGTGCCGGTTGGGGGCTGTTGAGGGGCGGGGAAGACGGCGGAGCAGAGGGTCCGCAGACACCGGTTGGGGGGTGGTAGTGGGGGGTGAACTCTCCCCGGCAGAGCACCCTGCGTGCCCGGACAGTGCCCGGTACCTGGGGGGTGACCCCGGCAGCCGGTAACAGCGCTTCCCAGGCCAGGCCACACACAGCGAACACGAAATTAGTTGTTTGTGACTCTCGTGCGTGTCACTTGGGACAACAGCAGTGTTATAACTTTACAGCCTTGGCGGGACCGGGCGCTTCGTAAACAATGTTTAGATTTAATTATAAGGTCAGGCTTTTGATGGTATGCCATCCATTGGGAGACTTCGTCTCCTTCCTTTCAAGCCTTCTGTGATGGTGGCAGCGCTGTGAGGTGGTTATGAGAGTTGGGTATCACCAGGTATTTTTGTCGGAAAAGAGAGAACATTAGGTCCTTTGACTCCCCTCAGTTGTGAAGTGCATTGCAATGCATGTAAAGTATTTTCTTGGCTTCTGCTTTTTCTTGGCAAACACATTTTTAAAGGTTTGCCACAAAATTGTTGGCTTTAAAGCTCAAAGCGTGAATGATGTTAAGCAATTATGGATATTCTATCATCAAAGCTCTTTTTGTGGGGTGTGTTGAAGGGGATAGGGGAAGTCTGTCTTGCATCTTTGAAAGAAGGGGGCCTATGGTATACACAAATAGCTCTTAAGTTGTGCGATTCTTTTTAAAACAATGCAGTATTTTGCTGAGTGCAAGAGGCCTTCAGAAATTCACTGCTACATATGTGGCAAAGGCTGAGTATTTGCAAAACATCTTGGATTCTCTTGTGGAGCAGCACTTATTAGAGAAGGTGAGGGGGAAAAAGCAGAAAATTCTGTGATTCATTTATTTTATTGGGGCGGAGAGGAGGAAGTATTAGGAGAGATTCTAGACACTACATTAGAGTGATGAATGTTTTTATAGAATTTTTCATCATGAAACTAAAAAATCTCTATTAGGTGCAACATAGTAAGAAATATTGGAAATTGATATTTGCTTTGAGATACACTGTTTCTTATAGTTGTTTTTACCTGTCTGTCTGTCTGCATGTGTGTGTACAATTTGTATTTAAAAATGTGACTTGTAACTAATTCTTGTTTTTTTCCCCATACATTTATTTCGATAACAATGAACACAGAACATATTGAAGCATACTGGTAATGTCAGTGATTAGTGTCACTAAATATAGAGTAAAAGGGCCACCTAGCTTTTTATAAAGCAGAATGACAAGTTTACAAATCAACTTGTATTTGGAGAAAATATGTATGTCCTGTTTGTCTTGTGAAACTCTGTGTCATTGGTTTGCATGACATTAATGGAGGACTATTGTGAGGAAAACATCCATTTCTTAAGTAGGATTTGTTTCAGCTTATTTGAGAGATTTCTAAAAGTGTGAAAGAGAACCTATTTTAGGGATAACCACAGTGTTTAAGATTTCTAGGTTCCTGAACAGTACCTGTAAATGTGAGGCAAGGTGGGGTGGAGTAATATCTTTTATTGGACCAACTTTTGTTGGTGAGAGAGTCAAGCTTTTGGACTTAGGCAGAACTCTTTTTCAGGTCTGCAAAATTAACTCATAATGTCACTGCTAAATTCAAGGTGGAACAAATTTAACACGTTTCAAGGGGCCATTCAAGGTGAAGTGGCCTGTATAACACCTCTCCAGTCATCGGAAGAAAAGAAGGGGGAGGCGAGGAAATAACTGGATGAAGGGAGTTGTTAGTGGGTTACAGATTTATGGCTTATTACAACAATCCGGTGTCTCTATTCAGTCCATGAGTTTTAGTATTTAGCAAAGTTCTGAATGAAAGGTCTCAGGCTTGTCTTTTGAAAGTGTTGTACTTGTTTCCTTTGAGGATGAGGACTAATGGGTCAGATAAAGAGCAATCCATAGGTGTAGAACCCATGGACCTTGAAAGGTGTGCTGTGTGGGGTGTTGATCATTGTAGTTTTGGAGATATATCTGCAGATTTAGCATCTGTTGTTCTGGCAGGATTTAGGGCTGCTTTGAGTCAGTGTGTCATGGTCTTTGGGGAGCTTGGTTCTGATGATGAGCTTGGAGAGGTTGGGAGGTTGTTTGAAGGCCAGAAGAGAGGGTTCAAGAAAGATTTCTTTCGGAATGGGGTCCCCATTGAGTATGGGTTGTAGTTGTTGATACTGAATATGGTTCCAGTGGGGGGGTGGTAGGTGACAACTAAGGGTGTGCAGTCAGAGTGGGTTTTATTTCTGTATTGTAGAAGGTTCTCTTGGGTTATTTGTGTGGCCCATTTTGTGACGCAATCTACTTCTCTGGTGCAATGCTGCTTTTGGGCACATTTAACAAGCACTGAGTGGCGGGATCGCATTGTTATGCAAGTTTGGGATGAGGAACAGTGGCTGCAGAACTTTCAAATGCGCAAAGCCACCTTCCTGGAACTTTGTGAGGAGCGTGCCCCTGCCTTGCACCACAAGGACACCTGAATGAGAACTGCCCTTTTGGTAGAGAAGCGTGTGGTGATTGCCGTATGGAAGCTTGCAACTCCAGACTGCTGCTGTCAGTCGCTAATCAGTTTTGAGACAGGAAGTCCACCATTGGCGTTGTGTTATTGCAAGTGTGCAGGGCCATTAACCACATTCTGCTATGAAGGACTGTGATTCTGGAAAATGTTCATGAAATAATGGGTGGGTTTGCAGTGATGGGATTCCCTAAGTGTGGTGGGGCGATAGATGGCATTAATATCCCAATTTTGGCCCTGGACTGTCTTGTGATGGGGTACATCAATAGAAAGGGGGTAGTTCTCTGTGGTACTGCAGGTGCTTCTGGATGACCGCGAGCGTATCATTGACATCAATGCAGTTTGGTCAGGGAAGGTGCATGACATACGCATCTTCAGGATCTTTGGCCTAAACAAGAAGCTCCAAGCAGGGACTTTCTTTCCAAACCAAAAGTTCCGAATGGGGGATGTTGAAATGCCCATAGTGATCCTGGGAGACCCAGCCTACCCATTAATGCCATTGCTCATGAACTTTTATATGGACAACCTGGATAGCAACAAGGAATGCTTCAATAACAGGCAGAGTATGTGCCATGTGACTGTTGAATGTGTGTTTAGCAGATTAAAAGCTCTCTGGAGATGCCTTTATGATAGGCTAGACCTAAATGAAGACAATATTCCCATGGTTATCGCTGCCTGCTGCGTGCTCCAAATTTCTGTGAAGCTAAGGGTGAAAAGTTTACCCTTGGGTGAACCGCAATGGTGGAGATCGCCTTCCATCTGCATATGAAAAGCCAGATGTTAGGGATATTAGAGGGGCACAGTAGGAGGCCATTTGGATCAGGGAGACGTTTAGGGCCCATTTTGAGAATGAGAACCAATAGGGTGTTTTTGCTGTGCAATTCTATGACTGCTGTTCACTTTGAGCTGTGTATCAGTGCAAAGTGAAAGTACACATGCAGCACAGCAATAGAGTGCTTATTGTTCCCACAGCTTGCCTTTAATAAACAAAAACAGTTTACAAACAGAAACAAAACACTGGGCTGGAGGGGAGAAAGCAGTGAGGGGCAGTGTGAGCGAGGACAGCTGGGTGCAAGTCCAGCTGTCACTTTCATAACTGTCTGAAGGGCTAGAGTGTAAGGCATAATGAGACGGGCCGGGAGTTTGCTGGAAAAGAGGGCTGGGGGTTTGGAAGTGCATGGAAAGCAGTTCTGTGGTAGCTGTGCAGCGGAGGGGGGACAAACACACATGAACTCTGTCTGGAGTGTCATGATTGTCTATCTACTCCTACATGGCCTTGATCATATGATCATGATCTGCCAGCACATGGTCATGGTTTTCCCACCTTTCCTATCCATCGGTTCTCTGACTTTCAGGCATAAATTGTCTCTATGCCCTTTTTTCTCTCTTTGATGTATTAGAGGACTGGAGGAGTTCTTGGAACATCTCTTAGCTTTTCCGAGGTCGCTTCCTTTTCAGCTGGAGGTGCTCCACTGGAGTGGGTGGGGGGGGTTAGCTGCAAAGGTCACATCTGTGGAAGCACAGGAAACAATGAATGGAGGCATTATTGTGGGTGCCCTAACACCATAGATATATTACTGTTAAACACACCTCTTTCTCAATGTCCCCTGGGAAGAGCACAGTTCTGTGATCAGTCTGAAAATGGTGAGTTTTTGCCAGGGGTGGGGGGTAATCTATCTGGGGTAGAGATCTGGGTAGGTGGCTGCTTCAGGCATACATGTAGGTACATAGGGACAAAATTTCAAATTGTGCCACCATTCTCCACAGGCGGGAGCCATAGAAGCTGATATCTCGTTCCTGAGAGTAAACAGGGATGCTAAGGTGCATCTCCTCCATGCTTGCAGCTTCACATCAGGTCCCTATACTGCTTGCCTGTGCGCCACTTTGGTCCCTGCACAAGTGATTGCTGATTGATGCGGGAAAGTGTCTTACAAAAGGGGAAAAAACAGCCACTCTGCTGAGGAATCTGAGGCAGAGAATTGGCGAGTACCTACACAAAAATTTCCTAAACATCTCACCAGAGGATACGCGTGCAATCTTGGCATCCATTAACATGCTTCTCAGCCGTGCTGCGCAAGGGAATGGGAAGCACATGGAAACATGGCTACTCTTATGTATTTCTATCCCTTGAACTACCTCTTTCATTTACCAAAGCTAAGGACTCCCATGCCTCCTGTTAACAAGCAGCATCAGCCCCGAAAAATACTTACCAGAGCTCCCCTCTCCTGCATCCTGCATGCCAGAGCTGCAGGGCTGGGACTAGCTGGAACCCTTAGGGGTCGCAAAGATATCCTGACTCCCCATGTCACCAAATGACCTCAGTCCCCAGTTACGGTTCCTCATCCAACTCCACCTCCTCATCAATGACTTCTTTGTAGGGGTCAAGTCCAGTGTCCGCTGACCCAAGGCACACGGGGGTATCCACGGGTGTCTTGGGAGTGCAGGCTGGGTCACTGCTGAGGATGGCTTCCAGATCCTTATGGAAGCGACAGGTCTTCGGCTCTGCACCAGAGAGACCTCCCTGGCCTTCTGGTAGCCCTGCCACAGCTCCTTGATTTTTCGCTCAGCACTTCAGCGTCTCCTATTCATAGCCCTTCTGCATCATGGCATGAGAAATCTGGCAGTAGGTTTCGAAGTTCCTTTGGCTAGACTAGAGCTGGGACTGCATGGCTTACTCTCCCCGATTGCCAATGAGATCCAGAAGCTCTAGTGCGCTCCAAGCAGGAGAGTGTTTGGTGTGTGTAGCTGCCATGGCTAGCTGGAAATATAAATGAGAGCTCTCCACACCAACCAAGCAGGAAGTAAAATTTCAAAAATTCCCTGGACATTAAAGTGGGAGTGGTGGGTGGCTGCAGAGCAGCGGAATTCAAACTGATGGCCAGAGTGGTCAGGATGGGCATTGTGGGGTCTTCTGGAGGCCATTTACCGTGACATAACCAACATTGGTGTCTAGACTTGACACCTAGTCGATTTACATTGGGCAAAAAAAGTTCTATGCCTATCATTGAGATGCTTTTATTTTGTTGAAAAAAATAGGGCAGTTGTGTCAGTGAGGGAGAAGGGAGTGTGACTGCAGTGTGAACACCACCTCTGTTTTGTCAACAAAAGCTGAATTTGGTCGACAAAACTTTCTAGTGTAGACCAAGCCTCAGACTTTCTTCTCTGAGCATATTCTGTGATATCTGTGTGCCTGTAAGTAACAGATTTCTTGGTGTGTTTGGGGTGGTTGCTGGATTTGTGAAGGTGGGCATGGTTATCTGTGCATTTCTTATATATAGGTGTCTGTAGGGTTCTATTGGTAAGCTGATTGTGGTGTTCAGGAAGGTGATATTAGTATGGGAGTATTTCAGAGAGTGTTGGATGGTGGTGGTGGTTGAAGTTGTGGTGGTAATCTATAAAAGAGTTTAGAGTCATCTGTCCAGCAGATGAAAATATCATAGATGTATCTTAGGTATATCATTGGTTTCATGGTGCATTTGTTCAGAAATTCTTTAAGGTGGCCCATGAAGAAGTTGGCATATTGGTAAGCCATCCTAGTACCCATGGCTGTTCCTGTAGTTTGGACGAAGTGTTTGTTGTTAAATGTAAAATTGTAATGGGTGAGGATGGAATGGATGAGTTTGGTTGTTTTTTGGGTGGATATCTGAGGGTTGTCCATTTTCTTATAAATATTTGAGGCAGGCAGCTATGCTGTGATTGTTAGGGATGTGGATATATAGGGAGGTGACATCCATAGTGGCAAGGATGGTGTTCTGAAGGAGGTTATTAATGTTATGGAGTTTTTGGAGGAAGCCGGCCCTTTTTGTGATCAGTGTTTTGGGATGCTTTCTAGTAGTCTTGATGTTCCTTCAGTAAGAGTGCCATGGCCAGATATGATGGGTCTGCCTGGGTTCCCTTGTTTGTGTATCTTAGGAAGTATGTAGAAGGTCCCTGGAGTATGTTCATGGGGGATAAATCTGTAACATTTCTCTTGCAGTTGTTTGGGGAGGGATTTGATGATTTTCTTAAATTCCTGGGTAAATTGTGGTGTGGGGTCACCTTTTCTTCTTTATAGTAGGTGGTGTAGAGTTGTCAGTTGGACTTGTTAATGTAGTTATCATGGTTGAGGGCTACAGCGGTGGTCCCTTTGTCTGCTGGTTTGATCACTATCTGTTGGTTAGTTTTCAGGGTCTATATAGCTGTCCTCCCGGCAGTGGAGGATTGTGGTGGAGGTGATGTTTCTTAAGGCTTTCAGTTTGTTTTTTTCCCCTGAAGCAATCAATGTGATGATCAAAAGTGTGGTTTCATCTGTTCTGTGGTGTCCAGTCAGATGATTCTTTTTTTCTTATGATTGTCAGTGGGGGCGTGGTATTTGTGAGTGGTGTTGTCATAGTGAAATAATTCTTTGAGGTGGAGTTGGTGGGAAAATTCTTTAGTTCTCCACATGTTAATACACTGTTAGGTTCTGTAGTGGGACAGACGTTCAGACCCCTTAGAGTACAGATAGTTCATAACTTTGCTAGGCACAAAAAATCATGGACTGCATCAGAGCCATAACTAGGCATTTTAGCACCTGGAGTGGGCAAGCATATTTGCGCTCCCTGCTATTTTCTTGTCGTTTTTCCACCCCCATGTCTTTGCACCCTAGGAAGCTGCCCTGTTCGCCCCACCCTCTTTACAGCCTTGTGCTTTCTTACCCTTCTCCCTCACTATGGCTTTTGAGAACAAAAGGGGTCTCATGTCGTGAATCCTTAATTGGAGTCTTAAAAATGGGGAAGGTGGGCAAGGATTATGGATCCATATGAGTGAGTGAGTTCTTCCCACAATTACTCATGTGAATTCCACTTCTTAACAGATTAACAAGCATTAGTGACCTTCCATAGCTGCTGCTTACTGCAGAGTTTCTGGGAGTGTCTTCTTCTCAGAATGGGGATTCCTATGGACAATTTTCAAAGAAGTTTGTTTTCTAACACACAAGAAGACTGAGTCAAAACCACAAAATGATGTGGAGAGATTAAAATGGTTTGTGGGTAAAGATTTGATACTAACAAATATAAAGCTAGACCTTCACATAGCTTTTCCATGCAGCTCATTTTCGCTACTACTCAAAGTGTTCTGCACAGCAGCGTTTCTCAAACAGGGGGGTTCCAATCTAAAAGGAGGTAACAAGGCTATTGTAAGGAGTTTGCAACATTACCACCCTTACTTCTGTGCTGTCTTCAGAGCTGGGAAGCTGGGAGCAGCAGCTGCTGGCTGGGTGCCCAGCTCTAAAGGCAGCGCCACTGCCAGTAGCAGTGCAGAAAGAAGGATGGCATGGCATGGTAGACGGTTGTCACTTTTTGAGGAGGGTCGTCACAGCCTGAAATATTTTCAAAAGGGGGGCCAAGCAAAATCAAGTTTGAGAATTCCTGCACAGCATCAGTGAAAGTAGCCAGGATCTCCCAAGTTTCATTGTGCTGCTGCTTGGGAAAGCTATAAGCAGCAGCTGGGGCAGTGGAGCTTTCAACAAATGGAGCATGACCCCACTGCCTCACGTTTCTATTTAGAGCACTTCTTGCAAATGTAAAGGCTAGGCACACTTTAAAATTAAACAGTAGACAGGCAGAAACCATGCAACCCCACCTACTGAATTAAAGCAAGATTATTTTGATCCTGTATCTCTAATAATGCCTTTATATTACCTCTTCATGTAACCAAACATTACACAGTTGTTTCTGGGAATTGGCATTGAGAGATCTGGAAAGGGAGTCTGGGTGGGAAGTGTTTGTGAGAGGCCTTCCCTTAGGAAGTATTCTGTAATATGGACGTGTGTGAAAACCATTTAAAAACCACCTGTAGTATGCAAATTATTTTTTTTTCCCTGGGCCCTTGGAAGACAGTTTTTAAGGAAAAAAAACACAACAAAAAAAAACCATTTTGTGTATTGATCCCAATTCTAATACTATTATTTGCACTTAAATAGGACTTTTCATCGCTGGATGTCACAGGCCTTGACAGAAGTTTCAAGCATTATTTCCCTTTTACAGATGGGGTGACTGAGGCAGAGTTTCGAACCACAACTTTAAAGAGTGGTCAGTGATTTTGGGTGCTTAACTGGGGACACTTTACACTGATTTTTAGAGGCGCTGCACTGAACACTAGCAGCTTCCAAAAGTGGCAATTATGGGATCCTCATCTCCTAAAAATCAGGCACTGTGGACATAAAAAAGCTGGATTATTCAAAATCAGTAGCTATTTCTGGTCACTCGATTTTAATTAACGGTCATAAGAGCAAATAAAGGGAGAGCTAGGAACAGCAATCAAGCTAGTCTCATCCCAGTGCTTAAGCCAAGGGCCCATTGCTGTTTCCAATCAGAGGTCAGCTTCGAGGCAGATTTGTGATGCGCGGGGAAAGGCTGGGGACCTAACATCTGATGGACAGGTGGATGCCACCTGTCCTATGGCCAGACAGGGCCCTCTGAGTGGGGGGTTTGTAACTGGGCTTGGGTGAGTCCTTCGGCTGGTAACACATCACAGGCCTCACTTGGATCGGGGGGTCCTTTCACCTCAGCAGTTGAGGGGCGAAGGAGTGACCGGGTACATGAGAGCAGCCCTCGACCTGTGTCCCCACTTTGTACCCTGTGTGGCTGCCCCACTCACCCCGCCTGGGTTACCGTCGTGTACTACATAAAGACATTGGATTTATGGTTTATTACAACAATATGTAACCCACTAACAGCTGCTTTCTTCCCTGTGACTAGAGGGGTGTTAATGGGCTACTTAATTGCAAACGGTCCCTTGAAATATGTTAACTATTTATGCTAAACAGTCTGTTCCACCTTGCATTTATCAATGATGCTCTGAGTCTGTCTATCATGGCTGTGTAGACTTCCAGGATTGGGCTCTAGGACCCTTGCAGGGTCTGCACAGCACTGAAACAGCCCTGGAGTCTGAGCCTCATGAGCCCGAATCATCTGGCATGGACTAATGGTGGGTTTTTCTCTGCCATGTAGACATACTCTGAGTTAGTTTCCCAGACGTGAAGAAGAGCTCTGTGTAAATATGCACAATTTGGAGTCAACTGAGATTTGAGAAAAAGGATTTTACACATTGAGGAAGTTAAGATATTTTAATGTTCTTGTGGAGTGAAAAAACCTTAAATAAACAGACATTGCATTGATATATACACCGTTCAATATAATATTTGTACAAATACATAGACACTTGTGTAGTTATTAAAGTAAGAATGCAAGGTAAATAGATTTTATATTTGGTTATAATTCTATCTGGGGTTCTTTCATGTGGTTCCTAGGGGAGTTATTCAGAATTTAGAGTGTTGAATCTTAAAAAATTACTGTAGTTAGATATAGAAGCATGCTTTGTTTTATTGTAAACATAAAATTTGTTCTTTAGAGGGCTAGAAAATCAGTTGCTCTCTAAATTTCCTTCATGTGTGTTGTCATTGCTGTTCTTGGGTTTTCCTTCTTGGTTAACCTTTCCTCAGCTGCTGTGTTTATAAATAATTGGTTCAAATCAGATGTGGTACTACAGTTTTGCATATGCTTAGATAAGTCCTCTTGAGAGAGGTTCTGTGTATTTAGTAGTCTCAAGTGCTGTTAATCATCTGCATCTGTGTAATTTTATATAAATTTGACTATAGAATGACTTTATAAATTACAATATAGGATTAAGTTTAAAGTTATTAATTGAGGCCTAGTCTGTGGTATGGACTTTTGTCAATCAACAGCTTTTTGCGCCAAAAACAGTTGTGGTGTACATAGTGCAATCCCCCTCCCCCATTGGCCCAACTCCCTTGATTTTGCAACAAAATAAAACCACCTCTGAGAGGCGTAGAACTTTTTGCGCCAAGCCTTTAGTGACAAAGCATCAGCGTAGACGCTCGTTTGATTTTATCATGGTAAATGGCCTCCAGGAAGTGCCCTGCATCCTGTGCTGCTCTGGTCATTAGTTTGACCTCCGCTGCCCTGCAGTCAACTGCTCCTCCACCTTTAAAGTCCTGGGAATTTTTTAAATTTCATTTCCTGTTTGGTTAGCGTGTAGAGCTGATAGCCTCAAGGGCAGGAGGTCCAAGCCTCTTCTGGGTCAAGTCAGACTTTCAGTGCTCCCTCAAGTGAGGTGATGCCGGGTGCCAGAGGATCATAAAGACCTCTCAGCCTTTTACTAAAAGCTCTAAATCTGAGTCAAGCACTGCTGGGGCAGTCAGACACCCTAGCTTCCCACCGGAGGCCAAAGCACTGTGCAAGTCATCTCTTGGCATAGAGAAACAGGCATCAAGAGACTTAGCTAAGTGGCATTGTTCCAATCGGCACCACATGCAAATGCGACACCGAAACAGCAAACTCTGGCACTGACTAATTAAATGTACCACTGTCACAATCTTCTTCAGTACTGGGTCACTTGGCATAAGTCTCAACGCATGTGGCACTGGTGCATTCATTGCCAACTATGAAAACGGTGATGCTTATTGTATTGTTGTCGTCTGAACTCGTGTTATGTGATTTGGCGCTGAATTTGCTGATGCTGGAACTCAACTGGTAATACCTTTTACCGCTCATCTGAGATCAAAAACATGTAGCCAGAATCTGCCCTAGACATGTCTCCAATATTGGGCACATCTAAATCTCTGCTGAAGCATGAACCCAGGGTCCTGATGGGTCACTGGGACAATCTATAAATGACGTAAGTGATTCTTTCACTAAAAAAATTATGTGCCCAAGGACAGTTCCTCTATTGGAGTTTTCTTCTGTCTTCTCATTCGCTGCCTCCACTACAGACCCATCACTGGAATAGCCATTGCTTACACAAGGTCCATCCAGGAGTACATAAGAATGGCCATACTGGGTCAGAGCAATGGTCCATCTAGCCCAATAGCCTGTCTTCCGACAGTGGCCAATGCCAGGTGCATCAGAAGGAATAATAGAACAGGTAATCATTAAATGATCCATCCTGTCAGCCATTCTTAGTCTCCCAGTAGTCGAGATCTGAAGAAGAGCTCATTTTGTACTACATCATTTAGAAATCCTGTATGAGAAACCTTTGCTCCTTGAATACTACCACCATGCCCAATATGCTTTATTCGTGTGTATATCAATCCTGGCCATATCGCTTGAGGCATTCCAGAACATAAAGTCATCCATCTGCTCCTCCCTCACAACATGGTGATAAATCTCCTTAGTGAGGTCTTCAAGTATCTGCCCTTTTGCCTTCAGGATAAATTACTTCAAAAACAATGCAATTGAGTGAAGAGGAAGAGGCGGTGCACCTGGCAGAATCATCTCCACAGATGTTTTTCATCTTCGTCTCCAGATTAGACAGTTCTGTTGTCAGTACTAACGGCTATAAATGGTTCTAAGGCTTTCCAAGAACTCTTGAAGGCATATTCTTCACAGGTAACATGTAGAAGGAATTCATATTTCTGGTTTTCTTGCTTCCCCAAAATCGTGGACTTTGAACCCATCATGGGTCACAGAACGTAAGCTTTTAAAAGAATAATTGTAAAGTTCTAGATATTGGACATTGAAGTGCACTCCCTATACTTGAGATTCAGTTGCGTATGGAGCTGTAGCTCAATCCATGAGCAAAATGGATTCATACTTTAATGATGGTAGTGGAACACATTTGTCCTAATTGTAGATAGTACTAAATGTGTATAGAGAGCCAGATCTCACCTTTAATTTATATGAATTCTTATTACTTATAAATTAATGTTAATAGATTGTAAGCTCTTTGGGGGCAGGAGTTGCTTTTTCAATAAGTAGATGAACTTAGTTCATTTTGACTTTAGAAGAGTTACTACTTCTAGTGGTATATTTTAAGAATGGGGAATATGCTGGAATCAGTTAAACTTCTAAAACTGGAAATGACTGAAGTGTATTCACTCTGTTTGTACAGCATTTAGTGCAGTTAGGTCTCAATCCTGATTGGTGTCTTTGAGTTCTACTGTAATATGAATGACAGAAATATCTTGTACATACACTTCATGGAGTATGTCTTATAATAGACTGTTAGGATGCTTGTTTTTAAAAAGCCTTAGCTCTGGATTCTTGAAGACATAAAATTAATGTATTTAAACTTCTGTAACAAAAATACTGAGTTTTCATTATGTCACGTTTAGCAAACCACAAAAAATTGGTTGACTCTTAAGTAACGAGATTGAGCTAGAAGTTGAACTGGTGATAGTGCCATCCAGAATAAGTTTCAGTAGAAGACTTTCCAAGATCTAAGAGCTAAGGTAATGGTACCTTAGTTTAGACTGCCTTTAAAAAACACCACCACCCCAGCAAGTTTTTTTTGTTTGCCTGTTTTTTAAAAAGGATCATAACATAGTAATCTAGCAGGATTTTAGTAGCAATAAAGATAAAAAAAAAAACCATTAAATATTTCCTTTAAGGCCCTGTAGTATGAGATCAGCATGCTGTTGGATGACGTTCAAATACAGCAGAAATTAAGAAAACAAAAGTCCAAATTAAGAAAATGAAGTATGTTGCCCTCTACAGGCACTGAATGGGAAACATCTCTGTTTTGTAGACAGTGGTGGACACAGACAAATAGATCATGTAATATAATACTTGGACATACAATAAGAATTCCTTCCCTAAAGAATTCTGAGGTCTGGCAGTACTTATGCAGAAACCTTGCTTGTAAATCGGAGCCAAGAACAATGATGGAACTAGATTGAATTTGTAATTTTATCAAGTATAAACAGAGTAAATTAAAACATTCTCACTTCTGCCACGAATGTTAGAATTCAAACTTTGTAATACTTGATCACATTTGTAATGTGGAAATAGAATAAAGTCCAGACCAGTGTGAGAGAGATACTTGCTGTTTTAAAAATGTCAATTTCAGAAAGCTGAAAACAATTATGAGCCATAGTACCGTGTTTCTCCAAAAATAAGACAGGGTCTTATATTATTTTTTGCTCTGAAAGATGGGTTATGGCTTATTTTCAGGGGATGTCTTATTTTTTTCCATGAACAACAAAGTGTATGGAGACCTTTACTTGTGAACCGCTTGTAAACTGTAACTAGGGCTTATTTTTAGAGTAGGGCTTATATTTCAAGCATACTCCAAAAATCCTGAAAAATCATGCTAGGGCTTATTTTCAGGGTAGGTCTTATTTTCGGGGAAACAGGGTAGCTGGGATGGAACACTTAATGTGAATGATAATTGGGAATTGTTTAAGAACACTTTACTAGATGCCCAAAAAGCCAGAATCAAGGAGGAAGGCTGTATTGGTTAAAATAAAAAAACTGGTTTAGAGGGGAAAATGAAAGAAGGGAGAAGTGGATAGTAATATAAATCTGAAGCTCGGAATCACAGGAAATTGATAAGAGAAGTTCCAGAAGACTGTAAGAAAGACCAAAAGGCCTAGAATTTTAGTTATCATCGATCTCAGGCAAGAAAATGGAGCAGCTGATATGGGACTTAATTAATAAATAAAGGAGAGTAATATGATTTATGAATATCAACATGGGTTTATGGAAAATAGATCCTGTCAAACTAACTTAGTATCTTTTTTTATGACATTACAAGTGTGGTTGATGATAGTAATAGTGTTGGTGTAATATATTTATATAAGACATTTGTATTGAATAACTTTGATTTATAAAAACTAGAATGATGTAAAATGAACATGGCACATATTAAATGGATTAAAAGATGGCTTACTAATAGATCTCAAAACAAAACTGTAAATGGGAAATCATCAAACCGAAGTTTACAGTGCAGTCCCACAGGGATCAGTTCTTGGCCCTATGCTATTTAACATAGATGATAAGAAGAACACAAAAACTGGGAGAGTGATAAATAATGAGGACAGGTCACTGAGGCAATGTGATCTGGATTGCTTGGTAAGCTGGGTTCAGGCAAAGAATATGCGATTTAATATGGCCAAATGTAAATATACATCGTTAGGAACAAAAAGTGTAAGCCATACTTACTTGATTAGGGACTTTATCCTGGGAATTAGTGACTCTGAAAAAGAGTTGGGGGTCGTGATGAGTAAGCAACTGAACATAAACTCCCAGTGTGATGCTTTGCCCAAAAGGTCTAATGTGCTCTTTGGATGTATACATTGGGGAGTCTCAACTAGGAGTATAGAGGTTATTTTACCTCTAGATGTGTGACTGCTCCTGGAATACCGTGTCCTGGTCTGGTGTTCACTATTCAAGCAGGATGTTGGTGAACTGGAGTGGATTTAGAGAAGACCCATGAGAATGATTAAAGATTAGAAAACATGCCTTATAGTGATAAGCTCTATCTATTTAGTTTAACAATGAGAAAGTTAAGGGATGTCTTGATTACGGACTACAAGTATATAGAGGGGGTACAAATATTTAATACTGGGCTCTTCAATCTAGCAGAGAAAGGTGTAACAAGATCCAGTGGCTGGAAGTTGAAGCTAGACAAACTCAAACTGGAAATGAGGCCTGCATTTTTAATAGTGAGAGTAAATGATTGGAACAGCTTACCAAGAATTGTGATGAATTTTCCATCACTGACAATTTTTACATCAAGATTGAATATTTTACCAATAAATATGCTCTAGGAATTATTTTGGGCATGTTCTATGGCCTGTCTTATACAAGAGGTCAACTTAAATGATCCTTTGGAAATTGTCACTCTACCCCACTGCGGTTGAGTTGGCTGCCTGATATCCTAGGAAAAGAAGCTGGCCTGGTGTGTATGTTAAAATGAAAAGCACTATCAGTGACAAATGAAGAAAATGAGGACAAAATTAGATATCTTCAGCAACTGAACTTTTTTTTTCAGTTACTCATGTAAACTAAGGTAGAGGGACTCTAGTGTTCCTTAAAGTATGTGAAGAAATTTTTCTCTATCTAAAGGAAAGTAGGCACGGACACTTTTTCCTGTGAGAGAGGTTGTGTTCACTGCAAGGTTAGCTTCAACATTGTCCCTAACATGAGTCCTCTCAACTCACACAGACTCGGTCTGGTGGTATTTGACTTGACTGACCCCTCAGATGGTACAGGCTAGAGCTTGTTAGCACAACTCATCAGCTGCTCACACAAGCACTCTGCAGTGTGAATGCAGACTAGCTCCACTTGAGTGCCACTATTCTTCAAATGCATTTCCAAAGTCTCCCACAGTGTGCCCAAAAAGGAGAGAGATTCTCCCGTAATTCAGTGGAAAAGCATTCATACAGCAGCTCAGTTTAGTGTAGCTTCAAGAACATATAAGCAAGTACAGCTCCTGTGTGTGGACAAGCAGTTCAAGTGTTATTTTTCAGTATGGCTGCTTTTACTTGAGCAAGGCTTCTTGACAGTACATAACTCAACTTACCTTTGCAGTGAAGGCACACCCCAGCAGTTCCTCTCCTACAGAGGAAGGAGTTCTCTCAAACTAGAAGACTTTTCAGATAACATGGGATGGAGTATCTTGAGGCCATATTGGCACTGTGCTTAGCAAAGTCATTAAGACTTCAAACAGGTGCAGGAAAAGGAAACATTTTGTAAATATATTCCTTCACTTATAGAAAATAGTGTTCTATTTTGCTGTTGTCAGCAATAGAAGTTAAACAGAATGAGAATTTTCCAAACAAGAGAGGCTAACCAGACAAATCACGATTCTGGAAAAATCTTTTTAAAAGCCAAATCCCATTTTCACTCCAGGCAGAGTGATAAATTTAATATTGGGTGTGAAGTACACAGATTCTTTCATCCAGGGACGTCTTTCCAAAAGAACCTGTAGACAAGAAAATTGAAACTTTGTCAGGGAGAAACTGAAGCTTTACCAGCAGCTTTAAAAACATGCAGATGCTTTCCTGGAATCATTTGAGCATGAACAATTGTATTAAAGTTTATCTCATGTGCAAGAGATATTAAATTATGGTAAACTCTGTAGTTTCATCTTTGGTTTTGGAAACATGGATGCAAGTTTTAATGGCCTCCAATCAACTATCCAGAAAGCACCTGTCATTAAAGCCTTCTGTGAGCCTGATTTGCATGCAAGATGATTTAGTTGCTACAAAATATTGAGGCAGAGAGCTTTTGGAAGAAGCAAAATGTTAACTCATCTGTCAGATGAGAAAGGAAAGCTTTTCTGTACATCACACTGTAAATAAAACAGAGCTGATTCTCATTTACACTAAAGATCTTTACACCCCTTTGCCCGCAATCCTTCTCCAACCTTAGTTATCCACCTCTTGTTTTGACCAGTGCAGCCTATTCTGGCATCCTTACATACCTTTTTTTTTACTATTTTCTAATCTCACCAAAATGCTATTGCTAGTTTTCTTCTTCGCCTGCCAC
This sequence comes from Mesoclemmys tuberculata, assembly GCA_007922155.1. Lineage (NCBI taxonomy): Eukaryota > Metazoa > Chordata > Testudines > Chelidae > Mesoclemmys > Mesoclemmys tuberculata. The sequence goes on along the minus strand of ML675620.1, from coordinate 70,255,664 downwards.
TCTTACCACAACACACACTCCTTGAAATCCCCGCATGGGTGTCCTTTCTTTTATTCCATCAAATTTATGCTGCTTGTCCTTGTCTTCAAGGCCTTGCTGGAATCTCATCTCAACTTAATTTCTGATCTTGTCTTTCTTCCTCTCTGGCTTCTTATGCTCTGCCCCATCCTTTGTCTCTTTACTCCCAGATCCTCCTATTTCAGATCCTGCTAATACCTTTGATGCTTTTATTGTTGGAGATGGGGTATAATCAGGTTTTTTTTCTTTTTTAAGTGTATGGAAGGATTAATCTGCGCAGTTGGCAGGAAAATAGAGCATTTCAGCAGCGAGTATAGAACATTTTGGTGCTTTAATATAATAAAATTAGACAACTAATTCAAATAGATGATATTTATTAAAAGGACCAAGTTTCCATTTCAGGGCAGCTGAAACAAATAGTGAGCAAAAAAGTTTGTCTTAAGAACCATATAACACATGGATAGAGCTTTTATGGGATTCCTCCAAGACTGTGGAACAAAACCCTGCAGCATCTAAGCACTACTACAAATATCACATCGTATGTGAGGCATACAAAAATTCAGATGTAATTTTCCATCTGAGGAAAGGAGAGAACCGTACATAGTATCCTATCACTTAATAAACTCCGAGAAGGTGTTGAGATACCAATGGGTAGAGTTGAATAAAAGGAATCCAGGCCCCTTAGCAACTTGTAACAGGAGACCTTCATGTTTATGCCCCTGGGGTCCTTTCCCCATTTGGAGTGATGGTGGTCCATCTCATCTCCCAGAGAGGCAGAAACATGAGCCCCTTTCTTCCACCAAGAGCAGCAGCAGGAGCTTTCTCCCCTTTGAAGCAATAGGGGCTGAAGACGGTGTCCTTTCTCCCACCATGAAGAGGCAGGGTGCCATCAGGGAGCTCCATCCAGTATTTAGGGTGTATCTGCTTGGGTAGGTGGACCAAGAAAAGCCTCCTGCACTCTTTTCCCCCTCTTGCCAGACACACACAGTCCTCTGCTGGAGTGGTGTTGGTTGGACGGACCACTCCACACACACTCCGAGCGTTAGGTCTTGGAGATAATACCTCATTGAGGTGCAGGGGGGACATTCACACCACTCAAAACTGTAGTTTTAGGCTCTCAGTAGACTTGGAAAGACACTCTGTTCGTTATGTTGTTTTCAAGTGTTTCTTCACAACTATCAGGACTACAAACTTAATTGTTTAGAAAATGAAAGCTGAGATTTTGATAACACTGGAATGCTAGGCGTGGGCTATATCTTAATCTTGTCCTGGTAATGGGCATGGTGTCAAAACCTGACTAGAATAGTACTAATTGGTGCTTCAGATTGGGAGGCTCTTGTGAAAGGGACACTGGTAATTAGAAACCACTTCAAATTTTTGTTAAAAATATTCCATGTACTTTTACGTCATCACGCCAACTTTTGTGGTTTTACTATAATAATTTCTTGTTTGTAAAAAATATGCCTTTTTTGGTATACAAAGACGAGTCACATGATGAACAAGGGAAACTAAGGCCACAGAAGAAATGGTGAAACAAAGTATCGACAAATGCACAGTTAAACTGAAAGTAAAGGTGTTTTCTCTGATCTTTGCTACAGTAATCATGGGTGTCCTTGGAAAGGAGGTAAATGTTCTGATACAAATATGTTTTTTAAGTTATTGGTGCCTCTCTGTCTTTGGTTTAATTTCTAGTGCCTCCATAGTGGGTGGGTGTGTGATAAAATACAAGATTGTGCGTTCAGGGCCTCATCTTGGTCTGTATTTTAGGAGTATCAGGTTGAACTTTGAATATATTTCCCCCTTCTTTAGTAGAAGCTTTTAAAATGGCATTGAGCATATTCTGCTGTTGCAGCATTTGTGGATGCGGCTAAGTTTGCATTCAGAGACTCTAACACCATCTCCCATAAGTGCTGAGAATCTTAATACAGAAATAGTGACAAATTTTGGGTGCAGTTGATGTGCTACATGTTTTGGAAAAAAAAAAAGCAAAGAAAAAGAAAAATTTACCTTATGGTAACTAGTTCTTTAAAATGTGTTGTCCAGATATATATTCCATTCTTGTAAACTCATACGAGACTCTGCTGTAATGATCTGATAGCATCAGCTTGGCCCAGGCAATTCTGGTACCCAGCCTTCAGGAGACTTTCAGGTTAGTCTCCAGTAACCTTGTCAGTGAGACCAGATGATGTCTTCCTGAGCAATGAGAACATCTAGCATCCAGATCTGGCTTTTGTAATTCTCACAGCCTGGATGTTGACAACCATGGAAAGAGCTTGTTCTAGAGATGTCCAAAAGATTCTCATACAAAATAGAAAGGACTCTAGAAGGTTCACTTACGCAGCAGAGTGGAAAAGTTCTCCCTATTGACAGAGCAATAACATTTCTCCAATAGCATCAAACGTTCCTAAACATCTGGACTACTTAATGTTATTAAAAGATCAGGGCTTTTTATAGTTTTATAAGGTGCACTTGGCAGCTCTGTCAACGCATCATCCTTCTGTTCAGGATCCCATCCTATAGTGGCTAGATTTCTTAAGGGACTAATACATGTATTCCCACCAGTGTGGAAACTCCCATCCTCCTGGGATCTCAGTGTGGACTTGGAAGGTTTGATATGTCCTCCCGGTGAGCCCTGGCATCATATTCCTTATGCTGTCTTTCCATGAAGACAGATTTTTTTTTAGTGGCAGTGACCAGTCTGTAGGGTTGGGGAATTGCAAGCACTCATGGCAGCCTCCTTGTACCCACAAAACCAAGGTAATGCTTAGGCCCCATCCACAATTTCTACCAAATGTGGTGTCTGACTTTAACTTAAACCAGATGATTCATCTACCAGTGTTATTACCCAAGCCCCACTCCTATCAACGGGAATCTAGACTCCACTCTTAGGATGTACTCAAGGTACTTTCTTTTTACCTGGATAGAATTATGTATTTCACCTATATTGTTTGCTACCTTTGTGGAGAGAACGAAGAGCCAAGCCATTTCATCTCAGTCTGTGTAAGTGGGTTTCAGGTTATATTAACATATGTTATCAGTTAACTAGTTTACGTAGATCCACCAGGTCAAGTCAAGGCTTATTCCACTTGAACTCGGATGGTTTCTTTTAGAATTTTTCCTGTCTCAGAAATATGTATTGCAGCTACTAGGGGATCAATTCATACGTTCTCAAAACACCATTCACTGATAGGAGCATCTAGATTGAATGTCTCCTTTGGCAGCTGTTTTACAAGCTTACTGCCTGTGCATCGTGAAGACTGGAATGTGTATTGACAAGCACTTGAAGAAAAGTTACTTTACAGTAACTGCAGTTCTTCGAGATGGGGTGTGGCGTATATATGGAAAACACATTCTTCATGCCTACTTCTACAGTCTTACAACTCTTGGATTCTGTATTGGTGAAGGAACTGAGGAGCGAGTTAGCTCCTCTATGCCCTTTATGCTCTTGGGAAATATGGACACCAGTGGATGCTGCTGGCCAAGAGATTCTGATCTTGAGTGCATGGGGTGCATATGTACCAAAAGTGGAGTGTGTGTGTGTGTGTGTGTGTGTGTGTATATATATGGACAAATATATATGAAAATATACGTGTGTGTGTGTGTGTGTGTGTGTATATAGATATATAATATGGACAAAAGATACAAGCATGCTTACCTTTACAATTTCAAGGATTCTTATCAGATTTTGCTGAGCTGCATGTTTTAATCTCTAAATTATAGTTATTAAAATTTACCCTCCTAAATAGTTAAAAGAACATAGTTTATTCTTCCCACCCCTTTTCAGTAGCCTTATAGTTTGTAAAGACCTCCACTTACACTCCCCATTCTCCTTCTAGAACCTATGCTATTGTGATATTTGCTCTAGCAGAGAGGCTCTATGGCCAATTCTCTTCAGAACTTCTTAACGCCACTCTTTGGAATGGCCATATTCTTTTGTGACTAGGGAGAATGGCACCTATAGAGTGATTACCTTCTCCGCTGTCTTAGGTACACAATCCCTCTGTGTTTCAGATTTAAAGGTAGACGGTTGTATGAAAGCTAGCTATTTTCAGTTCGTGTAGAAACTTCCTATTTTAAATTTTTCTTTTTGTTTAAAGAAATAAAATTTCATTTCTTAAATGTTGCCAGATGTTTTACTACATTAAAAAGAAAAATGTGTGGCTGTTTCAGTCTCTTTTTATGGGATTGATCCTGTAACATAAACTACTGCACATGTGCATGGCATGTATGCATGTCATTGAAGTCAGTGAGAGGCTTGAGCCTGCCCGTGCAGGGGACTGGACTAGAAAACGTCTCGGTCTCTTCCAGTCCTACGGATTCTGTGGTTCTGTGCTTAAGACTCAATCTGTGCTTGCAATTCTGCTTGCAGAATTGAAGCCTGTTAATATTTTATTTGTATTACTGTGACACCTAAGGATGGGACACTGTTCTTGTGCTAAATTATCTGCAAACACAGATCAAAAAGACAATCCTTGCTTTGGTACTCATTCTGGCAGCTCAATTAGGAAGTGTTTTTCTGATTTTTCTTAGGATCCTAGGGTGGTTTAAGATGTGATAATTTTACTTTTAAACAGAAGCTGTATACTTTGCCTCCACCTTTTTTTGGGGGGGGTTAGGGGGGATTGTTTCTACTCCCCCACCCTCAATGACCCTGCACTCACCGATAGCCCGTACCTCCGCCCGGATGCCTCTTGCTCTTGTCTTGTAAACCCCCCTGTTCTCGGAAACATTAACTCTGAATAAAACCTTTAAATCTGTTTTTATCTTATCTTCGCTTTCTGTATAGCTTTTCTCTATGGCTGTAAGGAGACTTGGGGTTTCTGAATGTCTGAACGTACAGAATATGTAAATACTTGACCTAAAACTTTTCCATCTGTTGAGAATCAAAGGTAGTCCTATATGTTTTTAGGATTATTTCCTTTTCATGAGTGAGAAGGACTAAGATTTGGCTATGAGTTCTCTTGCCATCATAATTCATTTGTCTGAGTGCCTTTGACTAGATGTCTAAATTAAATGACCATTTGTATTTTTTCCTTATAAGTTGTGTGTAAATGTCTTTAAAATAAACTGAAAAATTAAATGCAAATACTTCATTATGGCTGTGACTTTAAACATATGCATCTGTATAATCACATAATATCTGCAATTTTGCACATACTAAGAAATAAGTTATGAAAATATTACATTTGTGCAGTGAGGACCAAATTAAAGTGAACCATAAATCTGAATTTCCTGACTCTCTCTCTCTGTCTAAAGTCTTGGTTATAACACTGTGTTGAGGAGCATATTGTTCTATCTTGTGGGCAGAGGATCCAAGAGGAAGAAAATTCTGAGCTTCCTCTCGTGAAGTATCATTCAAATTCTTCCATCAGAAGAATTCTTTTTTGGGGAACTTTGGAGATGAGTTGTTGAACTGTCATCCAAATCTTGGCATTTGTTATAAATTCACTCATTTAATACCTAGTATTTTCCTAAGGCATTTGCTGTCATAGGCATTTATACATCTGTCTATATCTCTGGTAGATTTTCAGCTTTCACATCCATATGTTGAGGTAGAAATAACTATTGAGATGAAGATTCATAATTTCATCTTTAAATCATAGTTGTAGATGTTTTGTTATAAATGCCTCTGAATTAAAACTTCCAGAGTTCCAGGCATATGTGATTTAAAATCCTCAAGAAATATAGGAATTAGTGACAAGAGTTATACTTCATATGTGGAATTTTTTTATACTTTTAAATCTTCACTCTCAGCTTTTCAGTACTTATGTGTTTTTTAATTGTTCTTCTCTTTAGAAAATAAAAGAATGCTAATGGGACAGCCATTTCTCTGAAGTTCTGGTTTTCAGGCTGGCTGCCATGATGGGTAAGTTACATAAAAGTGGAATCCAATTAAATTGTTACTGTGGCTTAATTTCTAGTGAAAAGAACAAGACAATTTATATAATTAACATTACTTTTTATTATGAAGGTTCATCTCATGGCTTTGATAGTTAAATTTGAATTGACGTTTGCACTTAAAGCAGGGATTCAACTAGATTGTGTATGGAAACGATATCAAAATTACAGCGCTTCCTCTTTGGGTATAGAATAAAATTAAAAGAAATCAAAATATGTTAAAGTATGGAAATGAGTTGCTAGGGGGCACAGCATTCACTTTACCCTGTAATGATATCATGAGGGAGAAACAATCTTTCTATAAACATTATTTTAATCTAAACCAATGATTTTTAATCAAACACTCAAATTCCTTAATCATAAGCACAGCTGTTGCTTAGTTTCACTACAGGGTGGTGTTAACTTGAGGTTGTCTAGGTGTCCTAACTATGCATTTCTGTACCTCAGAATTTGGTTTTTTTAATCTTTAACCTTAATGAATCTTTTTGGATATATAATGCTGAAGTTTTTGGAATAATTATATCATCCCAATTTTAACCTAAAATACTCATGTACTCTCAACCATGGCTCTATTTTATTGTATTCTTTGCCTGGGAATTATGATATAATTCATTTTTGTGCAAGTTTTTGTCCTAATCTGATACTTTTAAAAATGAATGAACCAGCATTATTTAAGGTATAGTTAGAGCCCTGCAAATCTGTGGATATCCACTTTATATCCACAGATCATTTTTGTGGATCGGATGTGGATACCAATTTTGTATATGCGTAGGGCTTTAAATATAGTGCTTCTCATGCTGCTGATGTTTTTGCACACACTGACATTTGTGAGTACAGAGTTTTGTCAAATTATAATATGTATTGGATGTTAAATTGAGTTTAGTGTCCTCAAGCTAAAACTTAGGTTTCTTATTTTTATCAAATTCAGTGGTCTAGCATGCTCCTCCATTATAAGGAATGATACATAAGCACTAGTGTCAGATGTAACACAATGAAGGAATGTTCAAAACTGTTCGGCTGCAAGAATGCCTTCAACTTTGCAGTGAAATGCTTCAAGTAAAACTTGGTGTGATGGGATCTGTTCTACTCACTGCTTGGCGGTGCCTCCTTTTGGCTCAACTGGGGAATTAGTTGCCACCTGGTTGGATGCCCCTTTCTGCGATTACTCAGCACCTCATTTCATTTCCCTCACTCGCTCCGCAGCCTCTCATGGTCCTGGAGCTGCAGTGCTTTTCTCTTCATAGCTTAGCCCTCTGGCCAAATCAATGTAAAGTTCTCCCGCCTTTTGGAGTATCGCAAGCCCTTTGGGGCAAACTGTCGCCACTGCCTGGTCTGTTGTACTTCCACAGTGGCTAGTAGGGAAATGCTGACCCTCTACACACAGTTCCAGTCCAGGGACCCATAGCCCAGCAGCACTGGCCTTTTTTACTCTCCCAGCCCTTACTGCTTCTTCCCTGGATAGCTTCCTATTCTGTTCATGCAGCGTCCTGCTCTTCTCCCTTGTATTAAGAAGTGAAACTGTTGGTTTCCTCTCTTGCAGGGTTGCAGCCTATCACCTTCCTCTTTATATAGACCTGCCCAGCTCCTCCCACCAGCTAGACTTCATCTGCAGTTAGGCCCTAGCACACCTTATGTTTCCTCCAGGTGCAGCCTAAGCTTAATTGGCCTAATTAACCTCTTCAGGCCTTGTGTGGGTGGCTACCCCATCACACATGGTAGTGTCCCTATGGAGGGTCCACTTCCAATCTGTGTGCACTTCCATGTGCTTTTGATTGGAGATTTTCAGGAGCCGTACATGTTCGGCCCGTGCACTGGCCCTACTCATCCTTGTGCCCCAAATCAAGGACATATAGGGCTGCACAAGCAAACTGTCCTATAGTCCATTCTCAACCACCTGATGCAGAGCATCGATCATGCGCACTTTACTCAAACTCAGTTTTTAGTATAATTTTAGTTTAACTGTTTGTGTTTCCTCTTTTGTTCATTTTCCCTGATTGAGGGGTGATTCTGAACTTTTGCTTTGGGGTATGCCTGGATCCCAAGTCTCTCCTGCCAGGAAGCTATACCAATCAATGACCACCGTTCTTGGTTCTTCTGCTGTTTGGGAGAGACCCCCATTCCCAGTAAGTGTAAAATCTGCTCCTCCTTCAAAACCAGATCTTGGGAAAACAGGGAGATCAAATTCAAATGATAGTCTTAGGTCTTACTCCATCAATCTTCTGACGCAGGCTCTGAGAACCTTCCTGTACACAGGCCTCCGAGTATTATTTGTGCCCTGTCCACTTCAAGATCTTGGTCACCAAGAGGTTCAAGGGATACAAGTGCTGCTGCATTGTCCACCTCCAGTCTCGGTGACAGAAAGGTTCAGGGAATGTAGCACCTGTACTGATGTCTGCAGTACAGAGAGCTTCATGTTCTAAATCTCTCAGTACCAACAAGAAAAGTAGGAATACTAGATGATCTAAGAAATCTTGGCCATCACCTGAGAAGAAGGCTTTCTCCCCTGGAGGGAGTTTCATTGATGCTTGGAGTGGTTCTGGTACCTTGAGGACTTGTGATGGGGCACATTTGCCCTGCACTGGTTCTCCAAGTGTTAACTCTATCCTGTAGGCTGAGGAGGTCATGCCCTCTCTACCTAGCTGGGCATGCTCCAGCTGGAGACTGAGTGTAAGATTCAGCCAGGCAGCTCAGTTGGAACTGGCTGTTGAAGGAGGAGGACTCAGACTCCTGGCTCTCTCACGGGAGCTTTGACAGGCTCCAAACCCAGAGCTAAGGCACGCAGAGCCCCATGGGGATTCCAGGCTATCGGATGAACCCAGAGAAGGGACCAAGCTGCCAGGAGCTACATTGGCTGAGGACCCCGGATGCCCTGGGAAATTGTGGATCATCCAAAACAGAAGACAGGGTAAGAAATAGTCCACCCAGGGGACTTAACCATTTCTATGGTTGGAGAATCAGAGAACTGATCAGTGTGTTTCAAGAGGATCCTTGCTGACTCAGTGGCGAGTACCCTAACCATAGCCAGGGCCCTGGGCTGAGGTTTGGAGGAGCATGGTGGGCCCGACCTTCCCCCACCTCAGGTGTCATACACCCGTAGGTGGCACTCCACTTCCCCAGCATGCCAATAGGCCACATTATCCCACAGAGGTGGGTGATTTTATTGACTTTGGCCATTAGGTCATCCTGCCCTGACTGAAAGGGCTTCTTTGACTCTGGCCACTAGGCCTTGTTGCCCTACATACCATCCTACTGAATCCTTGTTACTTACTTGAATCCTTGTTACTGGTACCAGACAGAGAACCTCTTCGTTGCTGACTCTGCATTTTTTCATTGAGACCCCCTTGTTTACCGACTTCAGTCATCCAGGGTGAACAATTACTACCTCCTCTGGATTATGTTGAGGATGACTCTTCCAACTCAGATTTCAGTACAAGGTTCTCCTGTTTATTCTTCAAGACATCATTCAGTGGACACTACAGTAGGGACACTACTCAAAGAAGAATCCACATATGCCACAGAGAAAGAAAAGGGAGACCAAGCAATGTCTCCTGAATGCTCTATTTGTTACAATAGACCAACCTTTGAAGGAAGGTTTTGAGACTTATTTTAATTCTGTATTTCCAATAAACCCATTTTCATGGTTTTCCCTGTGTACAACTATGTTTATCTTAATGGGACACTGGTAAAATAAGCACATCAAAAGTTTTACTTATCATATCAAGTGGACAGGGGTCAAGGTTTTCTGTCCTCCATCAAGTTGGAGTGGGTAGAAGAACGATACTGAACTGACAGGGCAAGTTGGAATGCCTAAGACCTGATTTACACAAGCAAAAAGAATCGGTACCATGAGGACATGAGAAACATAGAAGATCCGCCCCAGGGAAGGCTCTGACGGCATGGTCATCAATATCTTTACTGCCGATGACGTGCCAGGCACTGATGGATCCTGCTCTCAGGTCCACGTCTCTAACACTGTTTTCACAAGCCTCTTAGCACTGAAAGCTCCGTCGGCACAGACGCCCTCTGCACGGAAAGATTTCTGGTGCATGACAGCTCTTTCAGTGTCCGAAGCACCGGACTCTCCTCTGTGAGCTCTCCTCTGGAGCTTTTGGCTCACTGACAGCCTCCTACCATGCAATGCCCTTTTCGTTGTCAGAATCAGAATGCAAACAACGATCTTCTCATCCACCATACAGAGCCCAGCTTCATTATGGACACCCAGCATACCATCCCTGTGACTCTCAGCCTTCCTGGTTTGGGCAACCATGGTACCAATCACTAGGCCCTTTCCCACCATAGTGACTGTACTAGGACCCCTGGCAGTCCCAAAGGCAACAGACCTCCATCACCTCTAGTGTGGCCTACCAATAGTCAAGGAAGTACCCTTCTTCACCTGCTGCCATGAGGCAGGAGAGGAACTGGAGGTCGAAGTTGAGGAGCAAGTCATTCCTCCACCCCAATTCTCATTGTCATCACCAGATGAGACAGTGATGCCCCTTCTGCCATCTCTGGCGGATGACTTTAAACGGTTCCAGGACTTGACACAGAGGGTGGCAGAGACACTCCAAATACTTTTACAGGAGGTGTCTGAGTCGCACCACAAGTTGGTGGACAGTCTACGTTCCTCCTCCAGAATGGCCCTCCCTATTAATGAGGCTCTACTGGAACCCTCCTTCCCTGCAAGGTGACATGCAGACCCCTGCATCCATCTCACCAAGTTGTAAGAGGATGGACAAGAAATACTGTGTCAGCAAAGGACACAGAATTCCTGTTTTCGCACCTGCCTCCCAATTTGATCATTGTGGATGCAGTTAACTCTAAAGGCTGCAAACACCACTTTGTCTACTCCTTATGACCGGGACTGGAAGCACCTGGAGCTGTTTGGCAGGAAGACCTGCTCCTTGGCCACCCTATGATACAGAGTGGCCAACGGTCAAGACTTGTGGGGCTAAGTCTGACTATCAGAACTTAGTTCTTTCATTGAACAGCTCTCTGATTCTAAAAGGGTCAATTTAAAATCTTGGTTAATCAGGGCCAGCGGATGGTGAAAAACATCTCTCCAGTCTGCATTGATGAAGCTGACATGGTGAAACACACTGTTTTGACTGCCATTGTGATGAGACAGGCCTTGTGGCTTCATCTCTTTGGCTTCCCCAAGGAGGTTCAAATAAGAGGGGAGGACCTTCCCTTTGAGGGGATGAAATTATTTGCTGAAAAGACAGATGCTTCTCTTCACACATTAAAAGATTTGAGGGCCACTCTTCAATCCCTTGGGATTTGTCTACCTGGGTATAAAAGAAAGTACAGCCCTCAAACACCATTCAAGCCTCACTGACAATACTGATCCCAACATCCATCTTAATATGCTCAGTGATCATATGAACCCCAGAGGAAGAAACCCAGGATCTCTGAGTGGAAGAGATTGGGATCTCAGCAAACTTCCTCTCAGCCCTCCACTTCGAAGAAGCAATTTTGGTGGGTCTATGTGCCCACAGAACACTATCCTCACTTCAGACTGGAAAACCCAACCCATCCCTTCGACAATAGTCTCACTTATTCTATAGCATAACTGGGAACAGAGAACCTCTGACAAATGTGTGCTGGAGATCATCCAACAGGGATAGTCCATCCATTTCTTCTCCCCAAACACCCTTCCCTGCCCCTCTTCAGAGACCCTTCTCATGAGAGCCTCTTATGTCAGGAGATAAACCACCTCAGCATAGAAGCCATAGAGCTGGCACCCACACATCTAAGAACCAGAGGTTTCTACTTGATTCTTCCTGATACTGAAGAAGAAGATGGTGTCAGAAAGTTTGTCAAGGCTCAGACATTCAAGATGATCACTTTATCAATGACTATTCCAGTGTTTGAAAAAGGAGACTGGTTCTCAACACGCTACCATCAAGAAGCATATTTTCACATCTCTTTCATACCAAGCCACAGATGTTAGCTCAGGTTCATGCTAGGCCAAGACCACTACTAATACAGAGTACTAGTACCTTTTGGCCTCTCATCAGCCCCCAGAGTATTCTCCAAGGGCCTCTCTGTAGTGGTGGCTCACTTATTCTCTCAAGGCATCATGATATATCTTTACCTATATGACTGCCGTCTCAGGGCACAGTCCTTCATAGAGGCCTAATGAGTCACTCAGACCGTACTGGACCTGTTTGAGAATCTTGGCCTCCAGATCAATGAACAAAAGTTGACTTTAACACCAGTACAGAGGCTAGAATTCTGTGCAGGGTGTTGGACTAGATGATCTCCTGAGATCTCTTCCAACTCTAATCTTCTATGATCCTATGAATTCATAGGAGCTGACCTCAACTTCATTCAGATGAAGGCATTCCTCCCACATCACAAATTTCTCAGTCTCTCCTCATTGATAGACAGTACAATCCAGCCCCCAAATTTTGGCTAGACATTGCCTTCAGCTCCTAGGGCACATGGCTGTGGGCACATTGGTTATTGCTTGTGCCAGACTGCATTAAATGTCTCTAAGCATGGTTGTGTTCAGTTTACAGGCAGAACAGAGACAACATAAGCAAATTACTATGGATGCCCACCAGAGTCAAGCAATCCTTGGGCTGGTGGAAGAACCCAGTAAATGTCTGTATGGGAATCCAGTTTAAGTCTTCCCTATCTCTATTCCTGACCACTGATGCATCCCTCATCAGATGGGGTGCATATCTCAATGATGTTACAATGCAGGGCAAATAGTCTGCAACAGAGAGAGCCCTCCATATCAACCTGCTCGAACTGAGCAGTCAGAAAAGTGTATGTTCACTTCCTTCTGCTGGTCAAAGATGTACACGAGGTTCACGATGGACAATATGGCCTGTATGTATTACATAAACCATCAGAGAGGTGCCTGGTCTCACTCCCTATGCATAAAAGCACTAGAACTAAGGATATTGTGGGAGATGCATCAATTCCAATTATCAACTGCCTACTTGCTAGGAATACTGCACATGACTGCGAACAGTCTCAGCCACAAATTCCCACATGACCATGAACAGGGGATAGATTTGGTGGTTCCCTATGATTTATTCCAACAATGGGGGACACCAATAACAGACCTATTCTCTACTTACCATAACAAGAAATGTCTATGGTACTGCTCCAGATCAGGGATCGGACAACACTCCAAGGAAGACATTTTCCACCTTCCAGGAGTCAAGGACCTTCTTTACGCCTTCTTCCCATTCCCTCTGATGCTTAAAATCTTGTTGAAAGGGGGGAAAAAAGGCAAATATCATAGACTCATACACTGTCAGGTCAGAAGGTCATTATGATCATCTAGTCTGACCACTTGCACAATGCAGGCCACAGAACTTCACCCACCCACTCTTGTAATAGACCCACAACCTAAGACTGAGTTATTGAAGTCCTCAAATCGTAGTTTAAAAACTTCAAGGTACAGGAAATCCACCAGCGAGTGACCCGTGCCCCATGCTGCAGAGGAAGGAAAAAAAAAAAAAACCCGGGACAATGCCAATCTACTCTGGGGGAAAATTCCTGTCTGACCCCAAATATGGCGATCAGTTAAACCCTGAGCATGTGGGTAAGACTTGCCAGCCAGACACCCAAAAAGAAGTCTCTGTAGTAACTCAGAACCCACCCCATCTAACGTCCCATCACAAGCCACTGGGCATATTTGCTGCTAGTAGTCAAAGAACAGCCAATTGCTAAATTAGGCTGTCCCATCATACGATCTCCTCCATAAACTTACGAAGCTCAGTCTTGAAACCAGCTAGGTTTCTTGCCCCCACTGCTCCCCTTGGAAGGCTGTTCCCTAACATCACTCCCCTGATGGTTAGAAACTTTTGTCTAATTTCAAGTCTAAACTTCCTGATGGCCAGTATATACCCATTTGTTCTTGTGTCCACGTAGGTGCTGAACTTAAATAACTCCTCTTCCTTCATAGTATTTATCCCTCTGAGGTATTTCTAGAGAGCAATCATATCTTCCCATAGCCATCTTTTGGTTAGGCTAAACCAGCCAACGACTGAGTCTCCTCACATAAGGCAGGTTTTCCTTCCTCAGATCGTCCTAGTAGCCCTTCTCTTCACCTGTTCCAGTTTGAATTCATCTTTCTTAAACATGGGAGACCAGAACTGCTCCCACCTGGCCCAGAGAATCATTGTCACAACTGGCACTATGTTCACCGATTACTCTTCCAATCACTTCTTACCTCCTATTGCAGAATGAGAGATGCAACCTCTCCATCCCAACCTATAGATTCTGTGGCTCAAAGTCTGACTTTCATGATTCCAGCATATAGTGACATCTTGCTCTGAAGAGCAAGAATTGTTATTGCACAGTAGGAAAGGAGCTATTCGCCGTACTTATCTACAGAAATGGAAGATCTGGTGTCAGCCCGAAGATGTCATCCCTAATACCACCCTACTGATGATCCTAGACTACCTGTCAACTCTCAAGAAATTGGGAGACTCTATCAGTTCACTGAAAGTTCATCTAGTAGCAATTGCAACCTTCCATGAGTCTATAGAAGGATACTAAATCTATTCACATCCAACTATGAAGAGGTTTCTCAAAGGTGTAGTGAGCCTCCTCCTAGTACCCAGACTTCCCACTCCTCAGTGGGACCTGAACCTAGTATTAGGTGGGCTAAGCCACCATTTGAACCAATGGCCACTTCTCATAAACTCATCTTTCCATGAAGACATATGTTCCTCGTCGCTATCACCATGCAAGAAGGATTGGGGAAATAGCACCTCTGAAGGCGCATCCCCCTTTCACAGTGTTCTTCTCTGACAAGGTCACACTTAGACTATATCCAAAATTCACTCCTCAGGTGACTTCGGCATTTCACATAAATCAGCTTATTCAGCTTCCAGCCTTTTATCCCAAACCCCATCAGGATAATAGGGAAGCCATCCTCCATACACTTGACATGAAGGGAGCCATGGCCTTCTATTTTGACAGGATGAGAGCTTTCAGGAAATCTGAGACTCTTCCTTTCCGTTGCAGATAGGTCAAAGATACAGCGATTTCATTTCAGAGACTCTCCCCATGGGTTTTGGGCTGTATTAAACTCTGTTATCAATTGTAAAACGTAACACCCCCATCTTCAGTATACAGGCATTCTACAAGGTCAGACTGTCCGTCACCTTGTCCAAGGGTATCCCTATATCATAAATCTATAGAACAGCTACCTGGACATCTGCACACACCTTTGCAGGACACTCTGCCATCCTGGGGGATTCAGCTGCAGATACTAAATTCAGTGCCTCTGTACCATATCAGAAGTGAGTCTGAAGTCCTAGGCTCCAGTGATGGGCATTGCTTGAGAGTCCCTACAGTGGAGTATCCTTAGGGATGCTACTTGAAGCAGTAACAATGGTTCTTCGAGATGTGTCCCCCTAAGAGTGGTCCATAACCCACCCTCCTCCTTTCTGCTTCACAGTTCTACTAGCTGATTCTGCAGTAGAGAAGGAACTGAGGAGGGATTGCCCATGCATGCTGGCTAGCCTTGTGGTGGGGGGGAGCAGCGCAAGCATCGGCGGGACAGATTGCTACCTAAGTGCTCTGATCAGCAACACAGGGACACAGATAAACCTATAGTGGAGCACTCATAGGGTGACGCAAATTGAAGAACCATCATTACTGCACAAGATGAGGAACTTCTCCTTCCTCTCTTTTTAAACAGACACACTTTGGGAAGCCTGATATTTGGATTGGTTGGTGTGGTGATATGTAGGTGTGGTCTTGTTAAACTGTACTGATGCAAATAGAAAAATATTAATAGTGCAGAAGTATTATCCATTGGTGATTACTAACAAAAATGAGGGGGAGAAGCTTCCTTGAAAAGTGGGAGTTTAAAATACCATTTAGGATGTTCCAAGAAGTGAAGGCTCCTCTAATAGAGCTGTTTTGGTATAAAGACTATAAACTTCTTAAACCATTGGTTTTTAATTATTTGAATATATCAAATCATCCCTCACAAACTTTTGGGTAGCTCAGTACTGCTATTGGGTAATGATAGTTACATTTTTAACACTTTCAGTTGTGTGCAGACATTAATGACTCTGGTGTTACTGCACACACATAGTTATTTAGATACAATATTTTAGGACAATTCTTGTGGTATTAAAGACAAGTAATGGCATTTTTGAACTTGCCAGTGTTATCTTTAAATAAATGAAGAGTTTTTACTATAACTTGATTTTTATCTTTGAGTTCCGTTTGATCAATGAGTAATAGATCGCTAATATTTATCTAGAGATTTGTGAAACTCAAAAAATGTGTCCACTTCACCAACAGAAATTGGCCCAATAAAAGATACCTACCTTGTCTATCTAATTTTTGGGTATTCATGCCCA
This sequence comes from Mesoclemmys tuberculata, assembly GCA_007922155.1. Taxonomy (NCBI): domain Eukaryota; kingdom Metazoa; phylum Chordata; order Testudines; family Chelidae; genus Mesoclemmys; species Mesoclemmys tuberculata. The sequence continues at coordinate 70,239,405 of ML675620.1, read as the reverse complement.
ATAGTTGTTGGATAATTTAAAAAAAAATAAAATATGGATTATAGTTAACATTTACATTAAACAGTAGTTTATATATTATACAAGTTTGTATTTTATTCTTTTCAACCTTTTTTTAGTGTTCAGCATAAGCCACAGCTTCCCTAAAAGGACCGTGACAGTGAAATACTGAACTGCTGTAAATCCCAGTACAAGTTATTTTAAAGAAGAGAGAAGTTAGCTAGATGAACATGGAATCACAGTTATCCACAGCTCTTCCTTTCCTTGTGTAAGGTGATGTTGGCATAAATGAACAGTATCAATTGCAAACCCTGGATGACATCTGACTTAGACCTGAAATCTCTTCAAATGAGAGCATATTATTCTTGCTTGCTTCCTACTTCTGCAAAGTTAACATAACAAAATTGCATTTCTGAGGATGCCTGTCAAGGGTCATAAAATTGAATCTTTGAACCTGGCATTCATTTATGCATAGGACCAACGCAGCCATTAATATTTAACTTTGATAACCTAATAGAGTTCTTCCTCAGGGCTGACTGCAGTGAATGATATTCTATTAAAACATTAGAGACTCAGCTGTTCCACCTTTTGAAACACTGATGGGGTCATTCATGCTGTTTGACTTTGTATAGTCCTCAAAGGAGGCTTATTCACATTTTAAATGTGAATTTCCAAGAATAATTAAGTTTTAATATATCTAACTCTTCTCTCCCTTCTGCCAATCTCCTGGTCTTTCCTTGTTGTCTTTAGTCATATGGAATATAAAGTCATAGAATTGTAGGGTTAGAAGGGACCACAAGGATCATCTAGTCTAATTCCCTGCCAAGATGCCAGGATTTGTTGGGTCTAACCCATCCAAGACAGAGGGCGGGCTATCCAGCCTCCTTTTGAAAACATCCAGCGAAGGAGCTTTCACAATCTCCCTATGCTCTCTGTTTCATTGCTCTACCTGTTCTTACAGTTACGAAATTTTTCCTGAGATTTAATCCAAATCTGTTATACTGTAATTTGAACCCATTGCCTCTTGTCTTGCTCTCTGTCACAAGAGAGAACGACTTTTCTGTTTTTTTATGATAGCCTTTCAAGTATTTGAAGATCACTATCATGTCCCCTCCTTAATCTCTTTTCCAAACTAAACATACCCAGTTCCTCAGCCTGTGCTCATATGGCTTGCATTCCATCCCTTTTATCATCTTTGTTGCTCACCTCTGGATCCTTTCCAGTTTCCCTACATCCTTTCTATACATTGGTGATCAAAACTGGACACAGTATTCCAGCTGAGGCCTAACCAGTGCCAAATATAGTGGTACTATCACTTCCCATGACCTGAGTGCTAGTACTCTGTTAATGCAAACTAAAATTGCATTTGCCTTTTTTTTTTTTTTTTTTTTTTGCAACAACAGCACAACCTCATGTTGAGGTTGTGATCCACCACAACTCTCAGATCCGTCTCAGCAGTGGTGCTGTCAAGCCAGTTTTCCCCCATTCTGTATTTGTGCATTTTGTTTTTCGTCGCTAAGTGTAACATCTTCCATTTGTCTTTGTTGAGTTTTATTTTGTTGTCGGTAGCCCAATTCTCCAATTCATCAAGATCCCTCTGAATTTTAGCTTTATCCTCCAAAGTGTTTGTCTCATTGTTGAACCAGGATCAATTCACACACCCACAGCTGGGTACCCCATAATCGTACCAGTGAAGACTAGGATTCACTCTCTTCCGTGCGGAGCTATTTATTGGAAAGCAGGCATCACAGACAAACAGAAAAGGAAATACAGTGCCTCTCCTTAGTAAGCCTCAGTTCCCCAAGCATAAACCCTCAGCAACTGTGCTGGCCCCACATAGTATCCTGATTAGCAAGCAAAGCAGATATAGATACCATTTCTAGGTAGAGACTTTCCTTCCTTTCTTTTTGTCCCTTCAGGTATGTAGTCTGTTTTCTGAGTCCCTCGAAGCAAGGTATTGGCTTCCCCAAGGCCCTCTGGTTCTTCTTTTTCTTGAGTACCTGATCTATTTATTTACCTGGCACCTCAGTGCCAGGTGCAAGTTCCTTGTGATTTTCCATATAATCTGTTTAGTGCTAAGGGGCCTTGCTCCCAGAATCCTTTAGCACTCAGACTTACCAAGCTTGACCATACTTATGTCAACCACAGTGATTGATAGTAATTTAGTACTGTCCCCACAGCCATCTGCAAATTTGATCAGTATGCTTTCTATACCTACATCCAGGTCATTAATAAAGATGTTAAATTACACCAGGTCCAAAACTAATCCCTGTGGAACTCCACTGGAGACTCCTCTCCAACCTGAGATCATTAATAGTTACTCTTTGTATTAAGGATAAGATTGTCACAGAAGTTACGGATTCCCTGACTTCCAAAGACCTCTGCAACATTTACTGCTTCAGCCCTGGTACAGGGGAGCCCCCGGAACTCCCAGCCACTGTAAGGCGATCCCGGAGCTCCCGGCCCTTGCAGACGGTGGGGCGATCCACAGCTCCAAGCCCCCGTGGGGGGGATCCAGAGCTCCCTGCTGCCACAGGTGGTAGGGGGCCCCTGCAGTTCCTAGCTGCCACTGGCCATGGGTAGCTGGGGGACAAATCCAGAGGTCTGAGCCAAGACTTGGGTCTTGGGGATGGCAGGGGCCCTGGAGAACTGGAGCTCCCAGCCTTCCAGAGCCACTCGGGCAGCAGGGGTCCCAGAGCTGTCAGCTGTGGCAAGTTCTTACCTATCCCAAAGCAGGATTGGGGCTGTCATCAACCCAGGTCACGGATTTCATGAATTTTTTTATTGTCTGTCCCTGACTGTCAAAGAAGGAACTCAAACTGGTTTGGTATGATTTGTTCTTAGTAAATCCATGCTGTCTGATACCTCTTCATCCTCCAGGTATTTGTGAATTAAGTGTTTTATACATTACTCTTAATAGTTTCCCATGCATTGAAGTCATGCTGACTGATCTATAGTTCCCCAGCGCCTCTTTTTTTTTTTAAAGATGGGCACTGTTAGCCCTTCTCCTGTCTTCTAATCTCTCCTGTCATCAATGAGTTGGCAAATATTATTGCCAGTAGCTCTGAGATTTCTTCAGCTAATTCCTTCAGTACTCCAGGGTGAGTTCCACCCAGCCCTGCTGATTTGAATTCATTCAGATTGGTCAGAAGATCTGTGTTCTTTACTTATCCTGATCTTCATCCTTTCCTCTTATTCTCTATGCCGGTGATACCCAAACTTTTACCCCACGCCCTCCTTACCTCTGTCCGCGCTCCCTGGCTGGGCTGGGGAGTAGGGCCGGAGGCTGTGGCTGGGAGCAGGGCCACGGCCACGGTTGGGGCGCTGCAGCCAGGGGCCAAGATGGGGAATGCTCCCAAGGCTGGCAGCAGGGGCCGAGCACGAGGGTCTGAGGCAGGGACTGGGCGTCAAGACCACAGATTGGAGTCGGGCTGGGGATGAGGTGGAGGGGCAGAACCGGAGCCGAAATCAGGGCTGGGTGGCACTCCCTCCTTCCCCTCCTGTGGGTACTGATGTGGGCCCATTCCTCGGCTGCCTGTGGAGGATGCACCCCACAGTTTGGGGACTTTTGGTCTTAGGTAACTTTGTTAGTCATCTGGTCACATGTAATTTTTTTGTAAGAAGACTGAAGCAAAGTAGTCATTCAGCAGCTCTGCTTTCCTATCATTATCAGTTCACCTTCCCTATTGATCAGCAAACCCCACACCGTCTTTGGTCTTTCTGAGCATACATGGTCCATTTAGACAGTTTCCTAGATTCTAGTGGTAGCTCTTCACCACCTATCTATGAACTTTGCAGTAGAATTTGTCCTGAAGGTAGTTAATTAGTCCATCAACAAGAAAATCCAGAGAGAAGTTCTTCATTATGTCACTGTTTAATAATTTTTTGCCTGAGTAGTGGGATATTATTTCTTTTCTTAGACCTCCAAGTATTGGTTTATCCTTGACACATCTAGAGTATACTAAAGGCCCATGTACATAGGAGCAACCGTTGTGATTTGGGTTTGGTATAAATGAAGAGTACATCTCCCAACCACACCCTCAAAAGGTCCAAATGCTTTTTACTGTTCCAATGTTTGTCCATGTTGTTGTGACTGTAGGATTAATTCTGACTTTCGGTCACTTCCAGCTTTAAGGGTGGTTGCACCATTGCCAGCCAAACTGGCTTTTAACTGTCCCTTCACTTAAACATACTAAGGCTACCCCTTCTGTCATTGACCCTCACTGCACCCCATTGCTTTAATAAGCTGCTGTTGCAGTGCTGGAAGGATGAACCTAATGTAAAAACTACACTGTATGCAATCAACAGGTGTTCAATAGCAAAGGTCTCCTGTAATTAGAGTTCCAAGGTGTTGCTTTTTTGAAGTGCTTGAGTTCTACTGGTTTAAGTCGGAGAAGAATGATACCCACATTAAATTCTTAACTTTGATCTTTCTATGCTACAAACAAGTACTCCCATAACATAGCATATTTACAACTTGAAGGTCTCATTTTTTTCTCACATTTTCCTGAGAATTTTTCATGAAACTGCCTTTGAAACCTCTTTTCTAGTTATACGGTCTACAGTTGTATCAAGGTAAATTTAATTGTCAGCCCTAATTTGTTGGGAAGCTGCTTTTTAATTTTTTCAAAAATTTAAAGTTAATTATTTTTATTGTTAAAGTGGTTCATTTCCTTAAGGCCTGCTTATGATGTTACTTCCTGGAAACTAATTAAATGAAGAATGTTTGTATATAATTGCAATATGCTAGCTACAAGAGCCTTTATTTTTATTAAGCTAGTTGTAACATATGTGTGTGCCCTTTTTAAAGATTTTAGTAAATATGTTTACTTTCCTATTCCTACTCAATTTTTAAATGCAGCTTTCAAGTGAAACAATGATTTGGACTTCTGAATGTCTGTTTTTTGTGTCTCTTCCTCCTCCCCTCCAACCCCCACAGATGATCAGCAGGATTTGAATTCAATTGAGCAGCAAGCTTTGAATTCAATCATGCAGGATTTGGCTGTCCTTCATAAGGCTAGTCGTCCTGCATTGCCAGCACAAGAAGCAGGGAAACCAAAATCATCTTCGCCCAAAAAACAGGTAGTCTTCAGCATTCTTGTCTAACGCAATGAAAAGTGTATATCATGTTGTGACTTCCATAATTTTCCAATTGCAAAACCCAAGTCAGTGTTAAATGAGTGATTCTAATTCCCTGTGGATGCTGCAGATATCTTGGTGCATATTTTTAAAATTAGTTAGAAAAAACAATGAGTAGTTTTTCAGGACAGATTCTAAACACGCACACACTAAATGTATCTGGTAAAGGTAAAGCATTCTCTTCCTGTTCTGAAATGGAATGTTTAAAGACCATAATCTGGGAGGTATAGTAATTGTCAAGATCACACTTGGATTTGGATCAGTCTTTTTTGCTGACTTGTTTTAGGATTTTATTTTAAAAGCAAGGTTTGCTGCCATACTTTTTTAAAATTATTTCTTTAGACTGAATTTAGTCATATACAACTAAATTGGATTATCCAGGTATTGAAACTGTCAAATTAAAGCAGTGGTTCTCAACCAGGGGTACATGTACCCATGGGGTACGCATATGTCTTCCAGGAGGTACATCAACTCATCTAGATATTTGCCTAGTTTTACAACAGGCTAC